>JAJHUR010089241.1:0-27383 GCA_027495735.1 Lutjanus campechanus | reverse complement strand
AAAAAAACAGTGTCAGTTGAGTCCCAGTAGTAACATCTGTACAGTATAGTGTAATTCAGTACAACTCCTCACATTATTGCCTCATAACAGCATGAAGCATTAAGACTTCAGTAACTTTACAAAAGCTGTAGGCTTTACAAGTGTGGTATGCATATATTGCAGGAATGGTGTATTTCAGTGTACATGATTGTGCAGTTGATGTTACTGTGTCTGTATTCTATATGCATATTCTGTATATTCTAATGCAGGCACTGTATGTATTGCCCAAACTCTGTGGTCTGGGTCTGAATGCTTGTAATGTAATCTCTTAACCACCACTCACTTTACCACTTTTGTTGTCTTGCTATCTTATGTTGACGTTTTCTCTGTGTTTTCTCTCCAGAATGGTCTGAATGCACTACATCTGGCTGCTAAAGAGGGACACAAGGATTTAGTAGAGGAGCTGTTGGAGAGAGGAGCACCTGTTGACTCTTCCACTAAGGTACATGCACATATTAATATTATGTAAGTTACTGTTCTTTATTGACTTTCAGTATATAAACATACCACAGTTTGATCTGTGGTGCTATGTGGGGGGAAGGTTTGTGGGGAAAAAAGAAAGGAGGGAGGGAGGACAGTGGCAGCTGGGTGATAGAGTGATGGAAAGAGAAAGAAGGAGATGACGGGAAGCAGTGTACATGAATGCAAGTAATATATAGTGGTATCAGTTTTAATGCGCTGCGTAAATCACGTCTTCTCTCTTGAACTATGAAACCTGATTCACAAGGGTGTTGGTTAACATAAGGGTGATTTAAGAGAGAGAATGTGAAAAGAGTTAATTTTGTAACTTTACATATATTCATAAGAGTGTCTTGTGTGTGTTTTTGATCTACTTTGAGATTATGACAAAACTTACAATCAGTTTCATCATCAGCTTTGAAAGAGGTCAAAGTGGACTCATGATTACATCATGATTACATATTCTATCTTTACTGGAAAGTAGAGAGAGGGATGTGCGGTAAGCTGCTTGGCAACCTGTTGGTTATGTGACTCTGTAGATTCCTCATGTGTCAGGTTAACAGCTTGCAACAGTTAACAGCCGACAAGGAATCTGTCACCCTGCTGGCGGTGAATTTGGCCTTTAATATTAATCAGTAACCTTCATGGCATGAAATAAAAACACATGCAAGATCAAAACATTTTATTTATTATCGATTTGCATAATTCGGTTGTCAAGGAAAAAATATACTATACGAGATACTTGCATGAATATTTTCATTTTCTCCTTCTTTATGCTTGTACTCAAACACATTTCAGAGTCTTCAGTTACTAGTTACCTTTTAGATTACAACTTTCTACCCTTCTTGTTTAGTAAAAACCAAGTAAATTTGCTGATACTGAAGATTTTTTTTTTCGATAAACTGAAGTGTTCCTTTTTGGGTTGAGAAAATTCTCCTCTATCTTAAACTAAATAAACTATATAAAATTCTCTTGGATTAGCTGGAAAATGTATCATCGTGAAGTTGAAAAGAGCTCATGAGATATGGAGATAGAAGTATGTGACCCCTTACATGAAACAAGTGTTCTGTTGGGGTCTTGTCTTGTCAAAGAGATGTTTTCACTCTAAACCTCTCAGATGATTTCATTTAAATAATTCTTTGAAGCCCAAGGTTGGAAAATTATCCAGTGCTTAACAAAAAAAAGCAAAGATTAGCGAAGAGAAGTCTGAAAAAGAAACAGTATTATGTTTATTTTTTTCTTCCCTGCCCAATTAATCATCTTATGACCCCTCAGATTTATATTGTGACCCTTTAGAGAGGCCCCAACCCCTAGGTTGAGAACTGCAGGGTTAAACTAGCCAACAGTATATAATGTAGCTCAACATAAACATCTACAGCAGTAAAATGCAACATACAGACTGATGCAGCAACAATATTTATGCAACAACATCACATGTAATAGTAAAATACTGACATTTTCATGCAGAATTACCTTTGATACTTTAAATACATTTTGCTGATAATACTTACACATGTTTACTCTCCACAGTGTGGTATTACTTTTACTTAAGTGAAGGATCTGAATATTTTTTCCAACAGTGGAGGTTTCTGTGTCCATCACACCTCTTATACTTGCTTGTCTTTTTACCAGCTCTGATTTTTAAGGCATTTATGCCCACACACACAGGATACACTCTTGGCTGGTAGCCTTAACTCTGTTTTATCTCTACAGAAAGGAAACACAGCCCTCCACATCGCCTCATTGGCCGGACAAAAAGAAGTAGTCAAACTGCTGGTGAAGAGGGGAGCAGATATCAACGCTCAGTCACAGGTGAAAAGCTTGTTAATTATCAAAATCTATTAGATAATGTGTAGGACATCAACACCAAGAATATGATCTTACATTACATGTGTGTGCATGTGTGTGTTTGCCTCGACAGAATGGCTTCACTCCACTCTACATGGCAGCTCAGGAGAGTCACTTGGAGGTGGTGCGATATCTATTAGAAAATGAAGGGAACCAAAGCATTGCAACAGAGGTACGTTTGTATGTAAAATACCTGTATATGGGATGATCTGTACAAATTATAAAGATAAATACTTTATATTCTAATATCCCTATTTCTCTTTCCTTTTCTCTCAATTAATTATAGTCATTTACTCCTGTTTCTTCTTCTCTGCTCCTCTAGGATGGTTTCACTCCCCTGGCCATCGCTCTCCAGCAGGGCCACAACTCAGTGGTGTCCCTGCTGTTGGAGCACGACACCAAGGGCAAGGTCCGTCTCCCAGCCCTGCACATTGCAGCCCGCAAAGACGATACAAAGTCTGCCGCACTGCTGCTCCAGAACGACCACAACGCTGACGTTCAGTCTAAGGTGAGGATGTGTGATGGGGAAAAATTGATGGAGGGAAGAGAAGGGTGGAAGTGGAGTGCCACACTGAACTGCAGTGAAAGATAGAGGGAGATTAGAAATGGAAAGGAAGGGAGGGTGTAATTGCAAAATGGGAGAGGGGAGGAGGAATTGAGGAAGTGTGTCATAATGCATCTGACTGAATGGATGATTTTTCATGTAACAGTTTTATTCATTTTATTGATTATTTGCATGTCCATTTAGGAATATGAAAGGCCTAATATTAATACACAGAGCCTCACCTACACTCTTAGAAATCTGGGTTCAAAAAGGGTTCTTCATGAAGGGCTGAGGTTCTACCCAGAATAATTTGCTTCTGAAGAACACGTTTTTGAAGAAAGGGTTTGTCAAGCATTCTTTGTAAGACTAAGGGTTCCATTATTGACTCTTTTCTTCCAACGAACCCTTATTGGTAGAGAGAGTTCTTCAAGGACTGTTGATATCCTTAAAGAGCTCTTTTGTCATGGGTTAAGATAAAAGGTTTCTTGGTAGAACCACCTGAGCATGTTCTAGACGAAACCCTTGAAATATAAAAAGGTTTTCTATAGAACCCCCTGAATGTGTTCTGGATAAAACCCTTTGAATATAAAAAGGCTCTCAGTAGAACCCCCTGGATGGGTTCCTGTTAGCACCCTAACCATTACACCATGGAATGGTTCTCTGTAGAACCTCTCATAGGGGGTTCTTCGTGAAACCTTTCACAGATGATTCTCGGTATAACCATTTATGTCCAGCTCTAGGTAGGGTCTCTGAAAGGGTTCCAAGTGGTGCCTTTATAAAAGGCTCTACCAGGAACCAAAAAAGGTTCTCTTATGGGAACAGCCTGAAGAACCCTTCATAGCTCCAGTTAGCACATTTATTTCTAAAAGTGTAGGATGGTTTGTTGTTTGCATCCTTGTCTTTTTGTTTTCTATTTGTGTGACTTTGTAAACTTACCCTGTGTTTGACGTGAATGCTGTGATAAGCCCTTTCCCTAACAGCCCTACACCCTATCCTCCCTTTCTCTCTCTATGCTTGCTTACCAGATGATGGTCAATAGAACCACGGAGGTATAACGACTCATCACCTCTTCATTTACTATCACTTTTGACCATCTCTTCCAGCTCTTTTGTCCTGATCTGTGCCTTATTTGATGAGGACTTGTTAAGTTCTGCATGCCAGAATTATCTACTATTAATATGAATGCATGCAGCTGACTATGGTGCTCTACACACTCCTGCATGGCTGACAGTAAAATACATTGTGTTATTAATAGTTTCCAGAGAATGTTAGGATATTGCATTTTAGATATGGATTATTTATTTTACATTTCTTTATTTTTAGACTAATAAATCATTATTTATAATATATTAGCATTACAGAATGTTAACTGAAACACTGACATTATTCTAGTAAAATTTCACCTCTTCATTTATTGCTCTTTTTCTCAGCATGTGTACTTCTGAGCACCTTGATAGTATTGTTTTTTTTTCTCTCTGAAACACGTTGTTGATCTTTAAGTTAACTCTGTTTTTTAATTAAATTGCACCATGTCTATCAGAATGGGAAGGTAAGGAGTGACCCCACTCACAACTGTGAACTGTAGATATTTATATATAGAGAGTATATATAAATGTCCATTTGTCTGTGCAAGCAGACGTAGTGCATAGTTGTTTTGTGTATTTCTTGGTTTTTAATGTCCTTTATGTTGAACTTGTAGTCCAAAAAAACCAAACTGCTTTGATTTTTTCACCATTTGTTTTTTTTAGCAAGCATGGCAGACTTACAGGGTTTTGCATGCATTATGTATTGCATGTGCTATTTTGGGGATATGCTCATTTTTTTATGCGCCTTCTTATACCAACGTGTCTGGTTTCTTTTTTCAGCATGCTGCCTCATCGTAATAGTGCTTCAGTAGAATCAGGCTTCTTTCTTGTATCTGCTACAGAAAGATATTATCTTTCTTTCTTTCTTTCTTTCTTTCTTTCTTTCTTTCTTTCTTTCTTCTCATTTCACCTTGCTTTTCTCTTGTTATGCAACTGTTCTCATTCTCTCATTTTCCTCACCTGCTGTTTCAACCAATCTTCTCTTTCTTCCTTTTCCCGGCTTTTTTCCTTTCCCTCCCTCTCTCCTCTTCTGTCTCTAACAGAGTGGGTTCACCCCTCTGCACATCGCAGCTCACTATGGTAACGTGAATGTCTCCACCCTGTTGCTGAACAGAGGAGCTGCTGTGGACTTCACAGCCAGGGTAGAGCCCCATTTCCACTTTCAGACACTTTCTGTACTGCTGTCTGTTACAACTTGACGAGAGTGTTTTCACTTTGAGGCTTGCAGAAATATGTGTTTTAGGGCTCATATGGTAAAAAAAAATCATATTTTGATTATTTTGACAGATGTTGCAATTGCAATATGATTCAGGATTAGTGGGAATGATAATTTTTGCATTTAAATTTCAAATCAATTTCAATTCATTTCATTTAGACTAAAAAACTGTTAACACCATGATGATGTTTTGTTGGCATCTGTACCAAACAAACATGTTTTCTTACATCTGGAGAACAAGCTTTGTAGGCCAGGGCATGATGTACTGCAGCACTACAGTACATCATTATAATTCTGTTTTGCAATTTCTGTAATACTTTGATTTAGTATTAGACTGTCCTGCCCATGTGTGTTTATTATTATGATCAATTTTCTCTGTTAACTGTAGCCTTTATTAACTGCATTTCCCCCCTTGCCTGTCAAAGGTTACATTTGTTGTTGCATGTTTTCAGCTGCATTACTTTTTTGACACCGGTCCATTAAGTTAGCTTCAGTTCCTTTGTATACAGTTGGGTAGTTAGTTATTTAACTTTCCATTATTGCCCGCAACAGAAATAGAAATTAAAATCATACAAACTACTATTAAAACAGTTTTAGGACTTTCATGAATTATATTTTTGCTGTGTAAGTCAAACGATATTTATAGTGATGTTATCTATCCTTTGTTTCCTTGCCTGCCTTGTCAGAATGGAATAACACCTCTCCATGTGGCCTCCAAGAGAGGCAACACCAACATGGTGGCCCTGCTGCTGGACCGAGGGGCTCAGATAGATGCTAAAACCAGGGTGAGACTCGGATTTATTATCTGTACATCAGCTTGTCTTAAATAGTCACAATTCTGTAGCTAACCCCTTGTGACTGCCTAATACAGTTTTCCAACCATTTTTTGTCAAAACAGACAAACTGGATTAATGTCTGCACTTCATGTGTGTTGTTTTCAGGATGGGCTGACCCCCCTGCACTGTGCAGCCAGGAGTGGACATGACCCAGCAGTAGAAGTTCTGCTGGAGAGAGGAGCTCCCATCTTAGCCAGAACTAAGGTAGTGTATGGCTGGGTCAGCAATGCATACTTCAGCATTTGTCTAACCACAAGTAAATGTCTTGAGTTTTTAATTTTGCTCCAGGATATAATTATTCTACACTGTAAAAAAAAAAACTCAGGCTTTCAGCTGCATTTTACTTTTCACACTTTTTTGGACCTTTTGCATTTGATCTGTGTATCGTCACTTTTGTTCTTACACAGAATGGACTGTCCCCACTGCACATGTCGGCCCAGGGAGACCATATAGAGTGTGTTAAACTCCTGCTGCAGCACAAAGCGCCTGTTGATGATGTCACACTGGACTACCTCACAGCGCTGCATGTTGCTGCTCACTGTGGCCACTACAGAGTCACCAAGCTTCTACTGGACAAGAGGGCCAATCCTAATGTTAGAGCACTGGTAGGTATTCACAGAAACTGTGCGAACACAGACAACTGACTCGCAATTATATACAAAAGCAGATATAGCATGTTCATACAGAAAGAGTAAGCAGACAATAATATATAGTTTGGGAATGAGTAGTTTTGATTCCTACCAGAACTGTCAAATTAATTTAAATACAGTAAAATAGTATAATTCTCCTCAGTAAGAGACATAGTAGTTTTTAAACCTGATTAAATAGTTTTAATCCCAGTTGTTTTGGCTTTAATTGTTTTAATTGTTTTAATTGTTACACAAAACTTGAAACTATCTTAGAATTAAGCAAGATTGAATGTAAACCTCTCTTTGTACCCAAAACCCAAAATTAAAATGTGATCCAGTCTAACTTTTAAAATGGCTGCATTTTTGAGATGCATCTCTTCTTTCTTTTGCTCCAATTGATCCATGAAACCGTCTGCCAGTTACTGTCAAGCACTCTCCTTTTTCCTTACTGAGCTGTTTGTTTTTAGCCATCTTTTATTTGGCTATATTGCTCTAAAGTGGCCAACATATTTTTCTGAGGAGAAATTAGCTTCTCTGTCAAGCTATCATAAGTAGGCTAACTCAGCCAACTGACTTTTTAATTAGCTAGCAAATAATGAAATGTTTTGTTAATATTTTAGCTAGCTAGCTACCAAACAGTGCAATGTTATATTAATATTTTAGCTAGCTATGAAACAATTTTAAGTTTGTTAACTTTTTAGCTAGCTAGGAAACAGTTTGTTAAGGAATACAGATCAGTCAATAGTTAACTGTAATTGCTTAGATTAAATTAATATTTGTTGGTGCCACCCAATCTTAGTGATTATATAGATCATAGCCTACAATATGGAATATAACTACATTTCCTCCTCCAGATATGTTTATTTCTCTGTCACTCTCTCTACCAGAATGGTTTCACTCCTCTCCATATCGCTTGTAAGAAGAACAGGGTGAAGGTGATGGAACTGTTGGTCAAATATGGAGCCTCCATTCAGGCCATTACTGAGGTGAGACACTATATGGGTATGTCTCTGAATAGCATCTGTAAATACTGTAAACTTTTCTGTATAGAACTTTGCATTTCATGCTCAACGTCCTGCCTCTTTCTCACTGTGTCTCTCTGTTTTTTAGTCTGGCCTGACACCCATCCATGTAGCTGCCTTCATGGGCCACCTCAACATTGTTTTACTTTTGCTCCAGAATGGAGCATCTCCTGATGTCCGTAACATTGTGAGTACTGCCAAATAATTTATTTAAATCTCCGCAATGAGTAGTCAGAAATACATATGGCATGAAGTAAACAGCATTTTTTCAGCTAATACAACCACCTACGTGTAGTGCTTCATTCAGCACAGCATCTTAATGCTCATAAATTATCTGTCTTTGCGTATCAGCGTGGTGAGACAGCTCTCCACATGGCAGCACGAGCAGGTCAGATGGAAGTGGTTCGCTGTTTGCTGAGGAATGGAGCGTTGGTGGATGCCATGGCCAGGGTGAGTCAGCTGTCGCCTCATCAGAGTTAATCACTGGTTCCGTCTGTTTATCATAAATAACCATATTTCATCCACTGAGTTGCATAAACATATGGGTCTTCTGTGTGTCTGTCTTTTCTAATTTCATTCCTTCTACTTGTCTCTCTGCTTCTTTTGTTTCTTACCGTCATACCCTTTCAAATTTGTACAACCTTTTCATCCCTCAACCACAGGAGGACCAGACTCCCCTCCACATTGCATCCCGTTTAGGAAAAACTGATATTGTCCAGTTGCTGCTGCAGCACATGGCTCATCCAGATGCTGCCACCACCAATGGCTACACTCCTCTCCACATTTCAGCCAGGGAGGGTCAGGTAGAGACCGCTGCCGTGCTGCTGGAGGCTGGAGCCTCACACTCACTGGCCACAAAGGTGAGCAGAAGATAGAGCATGATGCACCCAGATAAGTAATACAAACAGTTTCATGCTTCTTATACAGACTTTAACAGTTTGGATATGCAGGTTTGCAACAAACTTTTCCCTTTTCCTTCTACAGAAAGGATTCACTCCATTACATGTAGCAGCTAAGTATGGAAGCCTCGATGTAGCACAACTTCTCCTTCAACGCAAAGCTCTCCCTGATGACGCTGGCAAGGTGAGCTGAAAATCAGGATTATTTATATACATTATTTGAGTCAGATCCTGAGGTGAATCCAGGGCAAAGTTATTAATTTCAATGAGACAGCACACTAAATCTTTTAGTACCTGGCAAGAATCAATTTGTCTCTAGAATAGACTCATTATAGAGCAGAATAGAACTGCAGGAAGACTAAACACAGCAAAATCACAAAGGTACACTGCTCCATAATATAATATCAATCATTCAATCGAATGCTTCCCTTTACAGAATGGCCTAACTCCGCTACATGTGGCAGCTCATTATGACAACCAAGACGTAGCTCTGCTGCTGCTGGATAAAGGGGCATCACCTCATTCTACTGCAAAGGTTGGACAATTTCAAAGTTTGAAGCACTCATCCACTTTTCCTCAGCTTTACTGCAAGAATTTCAACTATTTTTGATGTTGTTGAGGAGTTTCCATTATAGCAGTGATGGAATACCTAGAGCATGATAGTGATGTGAACACGCCCTTTAATTTTCAGAGCTGATACCAAAACCTGAGATATCTTTTATGTGTTAGAATTTAGCTGCACTGGAAAAAAACATAAAAGCCTGCTGTTTCAACCACTGTTGCAAATATATAGGGTGAATTTGATCCATATAGAATGATATTGTTATAGTATATAATTTTTCACCTTCCTCCCTTTCCAGAATGGCTACACTCCTCTCCACATAGCAGCCAAAAAGAACCAGACAAACATTGCATTAGCGCTGCTGCAGTATGGAGCAGAGACCAACATTCTGACCAAACAGGGAGTAAGCCCTCTGCACCTGGCAGCCCAGGAAGGACACGCTGAGATGGCCAGCCTGCTGCTGGGCAAAGGAGCTCATGTCAACGCAGCCACCAAGGTCACACACAAACAAAGACTTGTTTTAATACTTCCAGCACTTGTTGATACTGATTAGACTATTACTAAGCAGGGAGTACCTTTAGCTGCCACATATTCGACTGCTTATGTCCTTAATCTTCTCCAAGGTTAAGGACATAAGCATAGAATCTTATGTCTTGAATCTTTCAACCATTCAGGATATGCAACTGGATTGAGTTATCGGTCTGTGTTTTTCTATAGTGCACAACTAAGACAGTTTTGTGCTTTGTCTGTTACAGAGTGGACTGACTCCTCTGCATCTCACAGCCCAAGAAGACAGGGTCAGTGCAGCGGAAGTACTGGCCAAACATGATGCCAGCCTGGATCAGCAAACTAAGGTTCAAAAACGTGCATGAATCTACACAAAACACACTAAAACGCATACATACAAAAACTAGTCACAAATCATGTAATTTCATGGATCCTCATATAAGACAATGAATTTTGATTTTAATTCTATGGTGAAGTCATGGACTCATTGGCTAATTAATAGAAATCCCCCAAGCATATTACGTAGCTTATTCTGTGTGCATTCACTGCAGGAAGTGTTACCAACTACAGTACTTTTTAATTGAATGAATGAATAAAATCTTTCATGACCTGGGGTAATTTGTTATGTACAAAGAGCATAGAATCAACACCAACAACCATACCTGAAAGCACATATTACAACATAAAACATAGGAGTCATTGTGAAGAATTTCCCAGCCAGTAAATCACAAAAAGTAACACATACAAACATATTCAGCATATCTGCCACCTACTGGCTTTTGGAAGGTATGGCATTGTCCACATCAGATATGAGCAATATTCAGCGCGGTTTGTATCAATGACAGTTTGCCACTGCACACAGCCTCCTCACAAACAAGTAAAACAGATCAGGCAAATTTGGAAATAACTGTTTTTCTCTCTCTCACCTCCTCATCCTCTCTACACCTCAGCTTGGATATACTCCTCTGATAGTGGCCTGTCACTATGGAAATGCCAAGATGGTGAACTTCTTGTTACAGCAAGGTGCTAGTGTCAACGCCAAAACCAAGGTAAAATGTCATGCAAAAGCTTCACAAAAGCATGCATATTCAAATGCAATTAATACTAGGTGCTGAACAGAAGCACATGTAAGAATGGAAAAATACAGTCTGCATACTAGTTAATGCTCCTTTTGCACTTTGCAAGTGCTGTCCAAAAGGAACCACCTGAAAGGTCATGAGATTACAAAATGATGAACCACAAAAAAAGAAATACATAAAATATTGAACAAGCAAGTATAATTCATATGCACAGTATCTTCTAAACCAACAAAATATACCATAATGGAATCATCGGGTCAGAGCAACATCATACTTTTATGGCATATTTTCAGGTGAAATATACATAGCACGAAAACATATAATGCACCGTAAAAATACACATTAACATTCCCAGAATACATAACCTACATATATACACACACAAAAATATAAAGAGCTCCATAGTGCTTAAAAACACACATATCTGTCAGGTTACGGACCTTGTACATTACAGAGAGCTTAGTCAGAGCAACTTGAATTTCACATGACTAGAGAATTAGGTATGAACCAGAATAATATAAGAAATGTCAGTCTTAAAGTTTCAAAACTGATCAGTCTAAACTGAACTGCAAGAATAAGCAATGGACACAGTTTGGACAGTTTTCATTAAGATACCGTGGAGTCCAATTATGGAATACATATTTGCACTTAATAACCGATTCTTTGTCTCTATCAAGATACAAAATGAAACTCAAGGAAGCTTTGATGTCAAAGAGATTTGGTATTGTAGAAGCTTGACTGATTCATGTTTTCAACATGTGTGCTGTTTTGTGATTTTATGGAATATAATTTTAACTAGGTAGAAGATATTTTTGTTGATGCTTAACACTGCATTGTTAGTATTTTTACTGATATTATTTTAATTTTATTTTAATTTTCCTAGGTGGGGTTTTTAGATAAGCCCGTAATGGGTTTCTACCTCACCTGCACATGTGATGTATTTGTTGCTTTTTATATTTGAATTTTCTTTAAGAATGTGTAAATAAACTAAACTAAACTAAACTACTCATACTAGTTTTTATAGTGATAAAACTTCATCTCCTCTCTTTCCTTCTACAGAATGGGTACACACCTCTTCACCAGGCAGCACAACAAGGGAACACACACATTATCAATGTGTTGCTACAACATGGTGCCAAGCCCAACGCTACTACAGTGGTAAGAAAAAAAACATGTATCTCCTCTTTTATCAAAAAGTAAATGAGTAATTTTGCTTTTATGTCACATGAACCACTCTCTGTCTTTCTCTTAGAATGGAAACACTGCTCTGTCTATTGCCAAACGCCTGGGTTACATCTCTGTAGTGGACACACTGAAAGTCGTCACAGAGGAGGTCATCACTACCACAACGGTAGGCTTGTGATACCGGTAACTTTTGTCGTAAATTGTCCAGAAAATCCAATTAACCTTTCTCCGCTCTGGTTGTGTTTTTCCATGACTGTGAACGGGGGCTCACATCAGACGGTCACAGAGAAACACAAGCTCAATGTCCCTGAGACCATGACTGAGATCCTTGATGTGTCTGATGAAGAAGGTGAGTTCCTTCAAACCTAAAAAACAAAACAAAGTGTTAGCTCTCTTTCCTTTTGTTCAGTAGTCATAAGGAGCTGTGTATTGTGGGTGATTTTGGTAGTTTTGTAGCTTTGGGTCTTAAAGCTTTATGTTTCATAGCTTTGAGGCTGGAAGACGAGCCATTATCTGAGATGTCTGTGGAGCTTGAAGGTACTGCAAAATGTCTGCCCCACTCTGCCAGCTTGGTGTGGACTATATCTGTTACTGTAACTAATGAGTGTGATTGTATTTGTAATTTGCAGTAATGCAAACAGCTGTAATGCCAAAAAAATAAATTTTACCTCTAACCTTTTACTCCCACATTTGCCATCCCCTTGCTGTCTGCCTCCAGAGAGTCTACGCAGTTAATGTTACTGAATTTTGTTGTTGTGCAGTATATATGCCTGATTTTACCCAAGCAGATCTTCTTTGATATAACACCTGTTTGTTTATAGGGTGTAATCAATACTGTGTTGATTGATTGTGTGTTCATGCAAAATGGTGAAAACTACCTGCATGAAGTGTATGGCACTGTGGATAAGATCATGACACATATCATGATTATGGATGAGTGAGGAATGCATTGATTTAGTAATGCTGACATAAATGGTAAATAAATGGCATTCATACTGTATAGCGCCTTTCTAGTCTTCTGGTCATCGGGAAGAATATCTGATATTCATTCACACACACAGATGGCATAGCCTTCAGCAGCAGTTTTAGGATATCTTACTGAAGAACACTTAGATATTCAGACTGGAGGAGCCGCAGGTCCAATCACCAATCTTTTGATTAGTGAACAGTCAACATCCGAGCCACATCTGCCCCACATCAAGCCAACATGAAAATACATTTTCCACAGTGCTGTCTGTAGAATCATTGATCCAATTCACAAAAGTGATTTGAAAGCACTGCTCAGACAAAGCATCACATTTAACAAATGATTGTCACTCACACAATGCAGATAAAATTGAGAATCCTACTGCAGGGCTCTCACATGCTCATGCATAGTGAGTATATTGTGTTTAGTATAGTGTTTGTTCCGATGAGTGAAATATGTCAAACTGAGCAAGATGAAATGACCACGTTTCAAATCACAGAAAATATGCAGCAAATTTAACAAAACAAGGCAGAGACTGGAAGTTCTCACATGGTTCAATTACCTAAAAAAGAAAGGACAGGCAGCAGGATTGTGGACATGTTACAGAACTTTTACCACTTTTACTAAAGCAGTTTCTCATGAAACATATCTTTCTATGCTATATCTCAAATGGCACGTGTTTGATTTGTAGGTGAGGACACAATGACAGGTGATGGAGGAGAATATCTGAGAGCAGAGGATCTCAGAGAGCTGGGAGACGACTCTCTGCCAGGACACTACCTGGATGGCTTCAGCTACATGAGCCACAACCTAGACAGGTCACGAACAATGCACACATACACATAATCAAAAAGTCTAATTTTACATCTAACTTCATAACTGACAGCATACATGTAAAGCTTTATCCACTTCTTTTTACTGACCTGCCATGATGCATTGCAAACAAATACATACACAGAAACTTTAAAAGTCCAACTTGTTTTTCCAGCAGGCAGCAGCACACACCCATTCACCAAAGTTTCCATCAGAGAGACGGAGTTCTCATTGAAGAAATGCTTACAAGCCACCAGGTGGGGACAAAGTGTACCAAAGTGTGGTTGTCATCTTGCTGGTTTAGCCATCTAAAATAATCTCACTTCAGCTTTTCATAGTTTAGAATATTGTAGAATATTTTGACTTGTGTGACCCCAGCTGACTGATGTTTGGTCTGTAGGTATCAGCGCTGTCTAGAGAGAATGAAAAGGAGTCGTTCCGTCTGAGCTGGGGTGCTGAGCACCTTGATAATGTGGTGCTGTCATCCAGTCTGCTACACTCTGGGTAAACACACACACACACTCACACTGTTCTCTGGTGTAAAAGTCTTTCACTTGCTTTTGTTCACTATCAGGTGTGTATGAATCACCTTTGAATGAATTTTAATTTTTCTTCACATTATTCTTCACTCCTTCACATCTGTGTTCTATTCTCCTTCACTCATTTATCTTTGCTGCTGTGTCTTTTTTCTGTCTCTGGTCAGGTTTTTGTCACTTTTACTTATTCTTTATGCTCTTTTCTCTTTATGTTTATTCTCTTGTTGCCTCTTTGTGCACTGTCTTGTCTTGACTGTGTTTGTGATTGTGTGTGTGTATTGTTATATTCTGCTTCTAGCCGTTCCTCACCGTGCCTAGACCATGACAACAGCAGGTGATACTCTTTATTTTGGCTACTTTCTCTTTCTTCTCTCCTCCGTGCCCTTACTTTATTTTCTCCTTCACTATTAATTGACCTTCTCATTCCCATCCTGTCTGCATGGCTCCATAATGCATGACTTTACATTTCCAGGGTGCTGGTATTGCCTTTATTGTCCTTTATTGTAAAATAGTGTGCCGTACCAAAGCTACATAGAGGAATGAATAGAAAAATAAAATACAAATATAAAATATAAAATATAAAATATAAAATATGAGCATGAATACTAATTTAAGAATAAAAACATGAAAAATAAATATATTTCACAATATAAAAAAAAATAAATAGAAATATATTGCAAGAGTTGGAAGTAGGCATAAAAAATTAACCTATCCAAGTTATTTTATCCTCGTGCAGATCTGATCAGATCATTTCTACCTAATATGATAGCACTGTAGATTTTAGTGTTTTAATGTAGCACAGTGGGTTATCTATAACAGCTGGATAATTTAATAGTCCTTTAAGAATAAAGTCGGTATTATTCTAGGTTTATCTTTTTTTGCAGATTATATTTATTGCTTTTTTCAATACATAATGACAGACAATAAGTGAGACTATAATTATGGAAAGAACAGACATCAACAAATAAACTGAGTCAAACCAAAGTCAAGAAAAAAGAAGGGAAGACATCAAAAGATCTACAATCAAGGAATACTATATAACAAAGAGCAATAATAAATTATTAAAAATAAAAAATAAACAAAACCACATCTATATAACAAGTACAATTTGATTGCCCATTTACAGTTCATTTCATACAGACGTCCTCCAGATATTAACAAGACAATCAAATTAAATTGGAAAATAAGAATATGCAATCCTCATTTACTCACTCAGATTTTAAATTAGACAGACTTTTTTTTTTTTTTTTTTTTTTTTTTTACAAAGTCTTGAGAGATAAGTTGTTATTGGCCTTCATTTTCTCATGAAGACGTCTTTTTTAAATTAAGATTAGTGGTCACTGATTCCACTGAATCCATGTAATACATCTTTCTGTTTTTCTTACTGTCATCAAATGAAATGCTCTAGATCAATATTATGGTGGTACATCTCTTAATACTTTACACCTTCCCTACCCTGCCTGTGATAGGAAGCACCAACCTTATTTGTTCCTACTGAAGACAAAAATCTTTTTAAAAGTAGTCACAAATATATAATTACATTTACAAAATGGCAAATGGCAGCAAACGTTACTTAAACAGAAGTAAAGTTAAAAGGAGTTTGACTGCAGACATCTACGCATTTCATAAATAGAAAAACTTGAGGATTATAAGCACCTGTTTTCCTCACGATATCTAAAATTTTATACTTATTTGCTCCTTGACAAATAAGAAAGAATCTTGCTCATTGCCTTCCTCCTTGCTTGTCTGCCTTGCACATTAAATTTTGAGTAGAATGAAATTTGAAAGGATTTTAAACAATAAAAGTGAACGACTGCTGAGATGTGTTTGTTGACTTATCATTACTGAATGGTGTAGCAGAAGTAATTCCCTCTTACCGTAATATCAGTTGCTTTGTCTGCATGGAGGCTCATAGCCAACAGACTCAACATCTGTGCCACTGCATTTATTAACAACTAGTCTTTAAAAAGAAAAAAAGTCCAATCAATTTATTGACGGAGCCTTTTCTTCAGCTTCCTCGTCAGCTTCATGGTAGATGCCAGGGGTGGGGCCATGCGTGGTTGCCGTCACAATGGCCTGCGAATCATCGTACCACCGAGGAAGTGCTCTGCACCCACACGGGTGACATGCAGACTGGTGAAGAGACACCGTCTGGCCTCTATGCCTCCTATGGTGGAGGGCGAGGGCCTGGCTGGTCGCATCATCGAAGTGGGACCCACTGGAGCCCAGTTCTTGGGGTAAGTGTGTGTTTAGAGAGAGTGTGTTTAACAACTAAATGTGTGTTTGAGTTTGAGTGTGTATATTTGCTTGTGTGAGTGTGATTAGACTGTTGTCTGGTGTGTTCATATTTTCTTCTTCATTCCTCCTCCGTGCTGCGTATGGATCAGTAAGCTCCACCTTCCCACAGCTCCGCCCCCTCTAAATGAGGGTGAGAGCCTGGTCAGTCGCATCCTGCAGCTGGGTCCTCCAGGGACCAAGTTCCTCGGGTAGGACCATGGTTGGGGGGGACACCCTGCCATCCTGGAAGTGGTCACATACAACCCCATATTTTTCCACCGTGTCCACCTGGCTTATTTTTTTATTTATTTTGTTACTTCCTTTGTTTATTGGTACTATAAAAGTACAAGCCTCAGTCTGAAATCCCCTCACCTGTTACCTTGTTGCTGAGTTATCCCTGTGCTTTCCTTAGTCTATTGCACCACTCCCCAGACTTGTCTCTAGTTCGATTATGCTCTTAATGTGGTACAGTTCTTCTCTTTATTTTTAAATATTTTTCAAATAATTTTTTTTCATGAATATATTAGTTTCATTGGGCATGAAAATGATTAGAATCTTTAGTTATTTTTATTTTATTTTATTTTTTTCTTTTTGTATCAGGTCATGCATAAATCAACCCAGCCATCATATTATCTCTGATAAAGCCAGCTCTGCCAAACTGATGCCAATTTGTGTTTGACTTTACCTTTACCCTTTTAGGCCTGTGATTGTGGAGATCCCCCATTTTGCAGCTCTGCGGGGCACAGAGAGAGAGCTAGTGATCTTGAGGAGTGAGACAGGGGAGAGCTGGAGGGAACACCACTGTGACTTTACAGAAGAGGAACTGAACCAGATACTCAATGGCATGGATGAAAGTAAGAGGTTTCAATACTTTGGTGGCAAAAAATACAACAGAACAGAAACTTTAAGGGACATTATGATCACATGAAGTCATCACCCAGGCCACAGTAGTGAAGGAGGACAGAGTTAGATTACACTTCTTCTGTAATAATGGGAAGCAGGCAGTAGAGAAAGTATAAATGAAAGGAAAACTAAAATAATCTTACACCTGCATCTCCACTTTCCCACAATTACCTGCTGATACAGTATTTATATGAACTATTTCTAATCTCCACAGAACTCGATTCCCCAGAGGAGCTTGAAAAGAAAAGAATATGCCGCATCATCACGCGAGACTTCCCACAGTATTTTGCGGTGGTGTCACGGATAAAGCAGGACAGTCATTTGATTGGACCAGAGGGTGGGGTCCTCAGTAGCACTCTTGTTCCCCAGGTCCAGGCAGTCTTCCCTGAGGGAGCCCTCACCAAGAAGATTAGAGTTGGGCTCCAGGTACATAATAGAGCATTTCTTGGTCAGGCCTGAATCAATGGCATGCTCACAGTTAATAAAGTTAATGTCAATACATTTTGTACCTTGTCCTAGGCTCAACCCATTGATGTAGAGTTGGTGAGAAAGATTCTTGGTAACAAAGCAACATTCAGCGCAATTGTCACATTGGAGCCAAGAAGGAGGAAGTTCCACAAACCAATCACCATGACAATCCCAATTCCCAAGAGCTCCAACAGTGACGGGCCGAGCACAGAGTTCAGTGGGGAGACGCCCACCTTACGTCTGCTTTGCAGCATTACAGGTAAGTAAGGGGGGAAATTAGTCCTCATCACTGTCGGCAAACAATAAAAAATTAAGAAAAAATATAGCTGTTTGTGGTAATGTAGTTGTTTTTTTTAAAGAAATACATAAAATGTTACCTTTTTGTAATGAATTGTCACTTAATTTAACTTCAATGTGATTTTAGCTATGCATTTTGGCTTTTCCCATGAATGCCTGCCTGGGTAGACTAATGCCATAATATTTTTACTTTTCATTATTTCTACTATAAACACAAAAAACTAGTAAATAACCATGACAGGTTGGGCAACAAATTATGGGTCTGTGTTTCAGGTGGAACCACTCCTGCCCAATGGGAGGACATCACTGGCTCTACACCTCTCACCTTTGTTAACCAGTGTGTTTCCTTCACCACAAATGTGTCAGCAAGGTAATGTCTTTTAAATGTCTTTTAAATAAAGATTCAAATGTCCCTCACATAGATGATTAATACCTTGACATAATGTATTCCTGTCCTTTATTTTGGTTATTCAACATCATACCTGAGTACCTAACATACTGTGCAACTACCTGGTGATATCGATCAGCAACTGACTAAAAGTCTTGTTCATATTCCCAGGTTCTGGCTGATAGACTGCAGACAGATCCAGGAATCTGTCAGTTTTGCTTCGCAGCTGTACAGAGAGATAATCTGCGTTCCATACATGGCCAAGTTTGTCATTTTTGCAAAAACTCTGGACCCCATTGAGGCCCGCCTGCGCTGTTTCTGCATGACAGATGACAAGATGGACAAGACCCTGGAGCAGCAAGAGAACTTCACTGAAGTTGCCCGTAGCCGAGATGTTGAGGTGCAGTGTGATGATGGGATAAATAAGAAGAGGGAAAAGTGTGAGAAGGGGTTCATCTAAAAGGGGTGAGATGAGAAATTAGAGCAGTAATGCTGAATTAGTCCGTAGCAGCATTGCAGAGGTATGAAGAAGGATAGAAGAAAATTATGGAGAAAGTGTATTGGTTTTTGTTAATATAGTTCATGTCATCAAAGGTTCTGACAATAGTGTTTTCCATAATTTAAAGTCGACTTTAATGCTTTGTTTGAAACCTGAAACGTCTCTGATATCCACACACAGGTGCTGGAGGGAAAACCTATATTTGCTGACTGCTTTGGAAACCTGGTGCCTCTTACCAAGAGTGGACAGCACCATGTGTTCAGCTTCTTTGCCTTCAAAGAGAACAGACTGGCCCTCTTCATCAAAGTATGACTACACAGTAGATAAACATGTCTGAAATTTCTTTACTCAGAAATTGATAAATCAAAATGTTTGCAAATCATGGACTGAATTGTCCTTTAATTAATGAACAGATCAGAGACACAGCACAGGAGCCATGTGGTCGCTTGTCCTTCACCAAGGAACCACGCACGTACCGTAGTTTAACCCACAATGCTATCTGCAACCTTAACATCACTCTGCCAGTATACTCAAAGGTTAGTTTAAATGTATCCCAGTTTCTATTTATATAATAAGTAAATTATTTTAGTTGCTATAACTGCATAGTTTATTTTCTCTTTTTTATTCCTCTTTTTAGGAGTCTGATTCAGACCAAGATGCAGATGATGAGGTAATAGAGTTTATTTGATATAGCACTACAACAAAGAAAGAATAATATCATAATTAGGATGTAGCTAACAATGCCTTTTTGATCTTTTTTGCAGAGTGAGAAGAGTGACAAGAAATGTAAGCTGAACTCTGTTGTTTTGCAGTATTCCTGTCTGATTTAGCGTGTTAAAAGTTTTAAGAATTTTGTGATATTTTTGCACATAATTTTCAGACAGATTCATACATTACAGACATTTAACAATCCATTTTTCAGTGTCGTTACTGAGGGCACCAGTATATAATTTTTATACAATTATATATTGAATTTATATTTATAACTACAAGTATATAATTTATAATTCATAGCTATGCTCACACACACTAAATCGGAGTTGCATCACTTGATTAACATAAGATTACTGGTCATAAAGGTTGTAAATATTAGTTTAGAAATATGAACATCTGTATGTGCTGAGAGATGCACTGATTGATGTATGTTACTTACTATTTGGATTAACCCTGCTCTTATTTTGCTCTACTAACACTGTGTATAGTTATTGTTACTGGCAGCTATGCTATGGCTGATGTACTCTGCATTCCCCTCATTCCAAACCACACTGACTTTCTCCTACCCTTATCTTTTTATTTTTCTGCTATGACCTTTTTTTGGTTTCTTAATCATAAATGAAGGTCAAAATAATACTTTTTATTCAAGATCAGTCAAACATCGTTTGATTTTCAAGGCACTCATGTTACAATTTCATGTTATCACCAGAATAATTATGTTTTGTGGTAATAATGTATAAGAAGTATTCATTTTGACCGTTTATTTTCTCAGATTACATTCCTATAACATTTTTACAAGTGGCATTGTGAAAAACTTAACAACATCACATTGTTTGTTCTTTGTTAAAGTATGTTGATTTGTTGGTTTGTTTGTAATATTAACATTCATTTTGCATGAATTTGGCCACTGTCTTTTTATATCTAGTACACATTTCTTTTTCATTTACCAGCTTTCGTAAGTTTCTTTCATTCATTCATTAAGTTTCATGATAAATCAAATCCCTATTCACATTGTTACATAACTTTTATGTCACTACATTCATTCTGTATGTGAACTAATAGTGCTGATGGTCACAAAACAGAGTGAATTACTATACAACAGCATTTACAGATTTTAACCTATAATGATATTTGATACCACAGAAATTGCACACATCAAAAAAGTGCACATTTTGCATAAATTAAAAAAAAAAAAAGTGAAGAATTGACTATAATTTATGATGTCTCAACATTATGTGAATGAATTAAGTACTTTTCATACAAAAACTTTAAAACAAAAAATCCGGTAACAATGACCTGATTACTTGACATTAATTTCTGACCTCACACCGCCTCTTACTAAAAACCCTCTATTAATTTTTGTGTTCAAAGTTTATTATGTTTTCTATATTTTAAAACTTTAATTTGTGGGCAGACATGACTCCTCATGTCAGCAACAATCTTGAGAAGTTTTGTTCATCGTTATTCTTCCTTCCTGTCCCTTTGTTTCATATGTAGGTTTCTCTGTTCCCCTTGGTTCTGTTTGTATAGTTTCCATTGAATTTCTCAATGTGTTGTCAAGCAAATTAGACTAATCTTATTCCTGTCCATATTCTACCTGTTTTGTTACTCCTCCTGGCTTTGCTTATGCTGTTGCTGCTCTACTCCCCTCCAAACTCTTCTGGATCACTTTGTCATCTTCTTCTTTTTGGTCTTTTCAAGACTCCCTTATCCTCTGCCTTGTCATCCTTCTCCTTACTCTTTGAACTGAAGATGGATTTTTGATGGCATTGTCTTGATCACAGTTTTCTGATGTCTCTCTTCCCCACTTCATTTGTCCCTTATGTCCTTTACCCTTTTTGGTTATCAAACTGTTTTTATTGAAGATGATGAATCTGAATCAACTGAGACATTCTCCCTGAGAACTAACCAACCTCTTGACCCTGCAACCCTTGCAAGCCCGGATCTTCTCTCTGACATGTCAGACGTCAGAGTTTCTGCCATTTTGACTGCAGAGCAAATGGAGCATTTATTATATGAAGAGAGAGCTGGAGTGAGAGGGTTGGAGGAAAAAGACAGGTTGGAAAAGGTTGGAGAGATTCAAAGAGATGGCATAAATAGTGCTAAACAGGGAATGCAACTAGATTATGCTAAAAAAGAGAAATGGGGCTCACTCCATGAGACCAAGACTGTTGAACTGAAGTGTCCCCCTGTCTCAGAACCAGTCTTACAGGAGATTTACATTGAGGGGAAGACTTCAAGCAGATCTGCCACAGAGGTCAGAGATATGACAGGCATGGTCTCACACCTCAGCATGGACATGGACCAATACCTGGAACAGACACCCGTAGTGACGTATAGTCCTCAAGAAGAGCTTGTCCAAGATAGATTTGAACAGGTTATCGTAAAGCGTGATGGCAAACGGCGTCCCCCAGATATCAAGAAACCTATCAGGAAGAAACTTAGAGACAGAGAGCGTTCTGGGTGTAGCAGCTCTGAGGGTGAGCTGGAAAGGATGAGTTCTGAGGAGTCTTTAGATGGGGATGCTATTCTTAAGGAGACTGCCCTTGTACCCACCACAGTTGCGGATCCTCCAGCTTCTCCTTTAGTAGTTGAGACACCTATAGGATCTATAAAGGACAGAGTCAAAGCTTTGCAGAACAAAGTTGAAGAGGAGGAGATACAAAAACATGCTCCTCAGGCAAAATCTTCTATTTTCACAAAGAAGACTGAGGCAGACATGCCAGAACTTCCCAGTGTCCCCAAGTCTCCTAAATCCCCCAGATCTCAAACAGAAAGATTGGAAGAGACTATGTCTGTTAAAGATCTGTTGAAAGCATTCCAGACTGGCCAGGACCCTTCAAAAAATAAAGCTGGGCTTTTTGAGCACAAAGCAGTGGCATCTTCTTGTATTTCAACATATATGTCTGAATCAGGAGATGGTGAAGAGATACAGACTAGTGAACAAAGTCCCACACAGGAGCCAAAATCACAAATACAAACTCAGGACCTCACAATTTTCTCCCAACAGAGTCATGTCAAAATATGTGACAAAACATACTCAGAAGATCAAAAGCAAGGCTCGATCAGGGATAGCTCTGAGGAATCATTATTCATTTCAGAAAGTGCTTACACTGGAAAGACAGTAACACTTGCAGATACAGTTCAAAGGGATGATGGAAGCAGTAGCCTGCAGGGAGAGGTACCAGAGATGGCAGGGAGGGAGACTATGCCTGTTAGGAGCCTGTTGAAAGTATTCCCTAGTGGAAATGAGCCCTCAAAATATGAAACTAAGAGTTTTGAACACAAAGCAGTGACTTCCTCTCATATTTCAACATTGATATCTGAATCAGCAGATTCTGAAGAGATGCAGAAGACTGGACAGAGTCCCACACAGGAGTCAGACTCACAAATCCAAACTCAGGACCTCACAATTTCCCCCCAACAGAATAATGTCAAGATGTGTGACAAAACAGAGGATCAACTACTAAGCTTAAACAGGGATGACTCTGAGGAATCACTATTAATTTCAGATGGTGCTTACATTGGAAAGACTGTAACACTTGCAGATACAGTTCAAAGGGACAGTGGAAGCATCAGCCCACAGGGAGAGGCACCAGAGATGCCAGCGAAGGACACTATGTCTGTTAAAGAGCTGATGAAAGCATTCCAGACTGGACAGGACCCTTCAAAAACTAAAGCAGGGCTCTTTGAACACAAAACAGTGGCTTCTTCTCATATTTCAAAATTGATATCTGAATCAGCAGATTCTGAAGAGATGATGAAGACTGAACAAAGTTCTACTCAGGAGCCAAAATCACAAATCCAAACTTGGGACCTCACAAATTACCCTCAACAGAGTGAGGATAAGATATGTGACAAGACAGACTTAAAGGGTCGGCCACTAAGCTTAATCAGAGATAACTCTGAGGAATCACTAATAATTTCAGATGGTACTCATGGAAAGTCAGTAAAGTTTACTGATAGAATTCAATGTGACGATGGAAGTCTTAGCTCACAGGGAGATGCTCCAGAGTTGTCACAGACAGAGACTATGTCCGTGAAGGAACTGATGAAAACATTCCAGCCTGGGCATGATCCATCAAAAAGTAAAGCAGGGCTTTTTGAGCACAAAGCAGTGATATCCTCTCATATCTCAACATTGATATCTGAGTCAGCCGACTCTATGGAGATACAGAAGACTGAACAGAGTCCTATGCAAGAGCCAAAATCAGAAACCAAAACTTGGGACCTCAATATTTTCCACCAACAGAACGATGTTGAAATATGTGACAAAACAAATGAGGGTCGACCACAAAGCTTAACCAGAAATAACTATGAAGAATCATTGTTCATTTCAGATAGTGCTAATACTGGAAAGACAGTAACATTTGCAGATACAGTTCAAATAGATGACAGACAGGGAGAGGTGCCAGAGATGTCACAGAAAGAGACTATGTCTGTGAAGGAGCTGATGAAAACATTCCAGGCTGGGGATGATGCATCAAAAACTAAAGCAGGCCTTTTTGAACACAAAGCAGCAGCTTCTTCTCATATTTCAACATTGAGATCTAAATCAGCAGATTTTGGAGATGTACAGAAGGATGAGCAGAGCCCTACGCAGGAGTTGAAATCACAAATCCAAACTCAAGACCACACAGTTTCCACCCAACAGGGTGATGTTAAGATATGTGACAAAACTGACTTAGAGGATCAACAAATAAGCTTAATCAGGGACAACCCTGAGGAGTCAGTATTAATTTCAGATAGCTCTGATGCTGGAAGTGCAGTCCAATTTACCGATACAGTTCAAAGTGATGATGGAAGTGCACATAGAGAGGCAAAGTTGTCAGAGAGAGAGACTACTTCTGTCATGGAGCTGATGAAGGCATTTCAGACTGAGCAGGACCCTTCGAAAAGTAAAGCTGAACTGTTTGAACACAAAACCATTGCTACAACACGGATATCAGAATCTACAGGCCTTGAAGCGATACAGAAGACTGAACACAGTACCACACAGGTGCCACAATCGCAAACCCAAATACAGAATCTCACAGTTTCCCATCCACAAAGTGATGTCAGCATGCATGGAACGTTGGATTTAGAGGATCAATCTGTAAGCTTGAAGAAAGATAACTCAGAGGAATCAAAGCTAATTACAGGTACTGCTTGTTTTGAAAAGAAAGTAAAAAGTGCTGATGCAGTTCAGTTTGATGATGGAAGGATTAGCCCTCAGAGAGAGGAGTCTGAGTTGCCAAGCAAGAAAATAGGCAGGATGCAGATAGATGAACCAGTGATAAGCACTGGTAGGAGTTTATCTGAAGAACTACAGATCAGCCCTGATCGTAGACCTTCTGAGGACTTCAGTGCTGACATAAAGGCTGAGCTGGAAGAAAGTCCTGAGTATCAGCTTTTCAGGCAAACATCAACAGCGGCAGATCTGAGCTATCAGCTGGAAGCTGTTACAAATCCAGCTTCCATCTCCAGTCACTGTATGAAAAGTCATTTTGGCGATAGTGTTTCTCTCATTGAGAATCAAATGAGAGATGATGATGATGATGAACTAAGTCCTGAGAGTCCCAAGCATGAAGGTATGGCTGAATCCTCAAACTTTAGTGCTGATGTTAGGACCCATATTTCCATCTCAGGGGAGGGTGAGAATTATGAAGAACTCACAACGACTCATCAAATGTCCAATGAAATGCTTACTTTCTTTACTGAAAAAGAAGAAAAAGACATCATACCTTCACAAGAAGAGGAACTTAATGAAGTCAGCAAAGAAAATACAACAATTGATAATGGAAGCAAAATATTTTTTAGACAAACTGACACTGAAGTAAGAGAGGCCAAAACTGAGGAGCCACTACTTCAAGAACACCACATTGAGAGGAAAACATCTTGCTCACCATCCACTGCAGTAAAAGATATGTCAGGGATGTTGTCCTTGATGAACAGTGACTTGGATCAGTATTTACAAGCTAGGCCTATTGCAAGTCGGACACCAGAAGTGGATATTGCTCAGGAGAGATTTGAACAAATTATTGTGACAAAGGGTGAAGATGAGGAAATTCTCACTTTTGTCACTGATGAAAATAAAGGAGAAATCATGGATGTCACAACACAAGAAAGAGATCATGCACCAACAGAAGAACGTTCAATTACATTGGGAGGTGAAGAAGCAAAGAGTGAATTTACTGGAGAAGTAAAAGATACGTCAGGGATGTTGTCAGTAATGAACAATGACTCAGATCAGTATTCAGAGGCTATGCCTTTTGCTAATCGACCAACTGAGGATGATTATGTACATGAGAAATCTAAAATTTTCTCATCTTTCACTCATGAAGTAATGATAGCCGATGGCACAACACAAGAAATAGATCATGCTACAGTCACAAGCAGAGGTGGAGAAATGGCGAGGGATATTACAGAAACTCAAACAACCTTGACTGAAGAACTACCAATGAAGGAAGAATGGGTAGAGAAAAAGAGTTCACATCAGCCATCCACAAAAGTTAAAGATATGTCCGGCATGCTGTCACTGCTTAACAGTGACTTGGATGAGTACTTCAACAACAAGCCTGTGAAAAGTAGGCCTCCAGAAGAGGACATTATCCAGGAGAGATTTGAACAAGTTATTGTCACCAAAATCCGAAAATTGTCTAGTGAGGAACAAAAGATCACAATACGGGAAGAAACACAAACAGTAGGTGGTGCTGATACCGAGGATATGATTAGTGGAGAGACACATGAACAGGTGGATGTGGCTGAAATCAAAGAAATTACACCAAGTTCTGTATTGGAGACACCATTCGAACAAGTTTACATCAGTAGAAAGAAACACCACCAACAGTCTACATCTGAGAAGAATATGTCAGGCATGCTGTCACTTCTCAGTAATGACTTAGATCAGTATCTCAAAGAAAAGCCAGTGGGAGTACAAGGCCACCCACAAGAGGATCTAGTCCATGAGAACTACAGACAAGTTACACTGACAAGTCGTAATTTGGAGGATAAGATAGGTGTAGAGGAAAATGAACACTTGCAGGGCGATGAGGATGGAGTTACAGAATTGTCATCAAGTTCTGTATTAGAGACACCATTCCAAGAGGTCTACATTGAGAGAAAGACACAGCAACATCAGTCTATAATTGAGAGGGATATATCAGGCATGTTGGCACTGCTCACTTGTGACATGGATCAATATTTAAAGGAAAAGCCAGTGGGAGTACAAGGCCACCCACAAGAGGATCTAGTTCATGAGAACTACAGACAAGTTACACTGACAAGTCGTAATTTGGAGGATAAGATAGGTGTAGAGGAAAATGAACACTTGCAGGGCGATGAGGATGGAGTTACAGAATTGTCATCAAGTTCTGTATTAGAGACACCATTCCAAGAGGTCTACATTGAGAGAAAGACACAGCAACATCAGTCTATAATTGAGAGGGATATATCAGGCATGTTGGCACTGCTCACTTGTGACATGGATCAATATTTAAAGGAAAAGCCAGTGGGAGTACAAGGCCACCCACAAGAGGATCTAGTTCATGAGAACTACAGACAAGTTACACTGACAAGTCGTAATTTGGAGGATAAGATAGGTGTAGAGGAAAATGAACACTTGCAGGGCGA
>JAJHUR010089240.1:0-44429 GCA_027495735.1 Lutjanus campechanus | reverse complement strand
ATCACAGCCACAGTGTACATTTGTAATTGTGTGTGCCTCTGCTGTGCCTCCCTAACAACTGTCAGCCATCCAAGATGAATGGCTGCCTTACCCAGATGGGGTGTGGGATCCATGGCAACAGCTCCACCACTTCTTTAAAACGCTGTTGTGTTTTTGGGTATGATTGACTCATCTTGGCTCGGGCTTCCTGCCATTACACTGTAATTAGGCCTGAACAAAATCCGTAACAAAACATGTACAGCTGCCAATGGGCCTGTCATTTTCTCGACCTTGGATTAATATGCACTTAAACTGAATGCAGCTGCAAAATAAAACACAGTGAGCATGTTGCTTTTATTCATAATATCGGAAAAACAACTTGTTATTACATGAATGGAAGGGACTGCTCTCACTCTTACCCATAACTCCATACTAAAAGTATCTGCACTCACTGTAATGGGATACTTAAATGAAAAATGTCCCTCTAGTAGCATTATGTTATATTGTAATAACATAGAGGCCAATAAATCCCTAAAAAAATTGCTGCTCTTAAAGTAGATGGGAAAGATATTTGCTCTTTTGTCTTAATGAGCTGAAGTTATTTCAAAAGGGCTTGGATGCAGGCAGATTTCTGGGGTGAATACTGAATAAGCACATGTTAAAAAAAGAATATTTGTATATTGGGTAAATGCTAGGGTTGTTCCAATACTGGCCTTCTATACTGCCTTAAAATGAGTTTGCAAGTCTCTGCACCCATCCAATAACATGTTATTTATTAACTCTGGAACTTGCACCATTTTCCCCCCCAGGATGGTGAAGTCATGGTCTATGTTCTATGGCATCCATTCTCTGAATGTATTAATTGTTTTGTCTAGCATGGCTAAATATAGACTTAATCAAAAATGCAGAAAAAAAAAATCATGCATAGCATCTTATAAACTATTAATGATTAATTTATTGTTAGTATTTCCAACTATTAGTTAAGAAAAACACACAAAATTTGCAACCCTCTTTTGGAGACGTGACTGTGACATCCATATGGTTAAAAGTAACGAATACTCTGAGTAGGTTTTGCGATGAATACTTTGTACGTTCACTTGTAACTGAGTAATATTTTAGCAATGTAACAGTACTTGTGCTTGAGTACAGATTTTCAGTACTCTTTCCACCACTGAAAGCAAACATGGTCTTATTCTAAACTTAGCCGAGAAGTTTTTGTGCCTGTGTCTACCCAAACTATGAATGTTCCACAGCATTAACCATGTGTTCAGTGCGGCTTCCTGTCTGTGTCGGATAGAGCTGCTAAAGGGTACATTGTTCTGCCATATGAACCTACATATTGTATGTTTAAAACCACATATTATTTCTTATTTATATGGCTCTTTTTGCACAGATCAAGCAAACTAGATGTAACATGTAATCAGTATCAGTCAGCCTTAGAGGTGCCAGTAGACATACTTTTTAACTTTGGACAGAGCCAAGATAGTTAAATAATTAAATAAACTTTATCTCATAGTCGTAAATTCCAGCAGGCATCTTATGGCAGAGTGATATCAGCAGTTTGGAGTGTAAAACTTGTAAGTTTAAATCTCTTCACAGCAGCTACTGTGCAGGACAGAAACAAAAAAAACACATTATCTGGAGACTCCAGCTCGGCAGCCTCTGCTGTAAAATGCTGTATGTTCAGTGTATCATGTCAGATTAAGTGACCGTCCAGTCAGACCTTTATTGATGTGCTTCAATGTTATATTCTGGGTTTCACATACCGTAGAAAAGAGTAAAGTGAATGTAATTTCATGCATCGCTTTCTGAGAAGTGTCCAGGCTCTGGCTTGTGAAATAAGTTCAAAACTTATATTTTACCAGAAATGCATGATGCCAAACAAACTGGCAGTGAGATGAGTCACGTCAAATGTTGTCTGACTATTTGTATAGGAGCGTAGAAATGAAAAATGAGTTGCAGGGGCTTCGCTTGCAAGAGATTCTGTGGTTCGAAGACAGCATGTGGGCATTTTTTTCAGCAAGTCATGTACGGACATGAGGATTAGCCATGCAATAGACAGATGAATCAATCAGGCTATTCTGGCCAGAAACAGTCAATACTTGTATCTTTTTACTGCAGAAATAGCTGAAAAAGCTAGCAGATTATAGTTTTACACCCCAAATTTTCACAACTCTTACAACAACAGAAATCGGTAAAGCCTCACAAAACTCTGAGAAAAAGGCAGACTGACTATCAGAACCTTTCCTGCTCAACAAGCGCACCTCTAAGACTTTCTGTTAAGTAGAGAAGCTCGTTTGCCACAACTTCTGGCCGAAGATCAGAGCCTCGAGATTCAAGGCGATTGTGTTTCTTCGGGATGGGATGCGAGCTGACTGATGATCCTTTCGCAGGCCCAGAGGGATTGATGGAAGGGAGTGAAGAAGAAAGACGGAGCAGGAGGGGGGGAGAGATCGATGGTTAGTCGACCCTAACAAACAGATCAAGAGGTGACCTCTGAGCACAAGCCAAGAATACCTCTACAGACGAGAGGAAGAAAAAAGACGGAGCTAAGAGAGTGGAAGAAAGGTGAACACAAAAGGGAGGAAGTAATGGAGAGGAGAAAAGAGCTGACAAAGACCTTTAGACACTGCAATCACTCTCCACATCTTTACAAGTGGACATGGTTCAGGTACGGGTGAAACACTTTTGTCAAGATTTTTCAGTGATTTCATTTCATGGCAGCAATAATGTGAAGGATAATGTTCAAAGAAGTCACCTTTGCAAAAATTCTAAAATCTTAAAGACAATGCACTGGTGGCACAGGTGGATTTGCTATCTTACACTGGTGCAGTTGCCATTTTTGTCAAGTGTGTGGCGCAATTCGTCTGAATGCACAAGATAGCACCTGGAGTCACACACACGTCTCCACAATCACAAAACAATTTCATATATGTTAAGTCTTTCCCCACACAGGCGAGTGGATAAGTAAAGTGTGCTCGGAACATATTTTCTATCAGCAATTAAGTGTAAATACTGAAGTTAAAAGCATGCAGGTGTGTGTGTCTCAATCAAAAAACACCTTTATGTACAATTCTTCTCACTAATAAGGAATCAGGAATCATTATTATAGTTATAAAGCCCAATAAATCTCAACAGATCACACAAGATGGGATCACAGCTGTCAGATCGTCTTTATCGGATCAGTCAACATGACAGCTGGAGCAGCTGTAGTGTTTGTGACTGCATGTTTATTGGGATCCAAAAGAGACGATGATGATAATAATGAATTATAGAATACAATTTCAAGGTGCTTCAGTGTAAAACAGAACCAGTTACACATCTGCACGACGTTTACAGTTCAGGTAACGTACACATGAAGCTGCTTTGGGGACGTCCTGCCGTCTCTTGCACTTTCACTTCTCGAACCAGGAGATCTGTCTCCTCGATTTAATGATAGTTTCTCTTTGTTCCCTCCTGATAAATCCGCTGTCACTACTTGTGCACCTGCTCTTTAAAGGTGATGAGAGCCAACTTTCTAATTGGACCTAAACTCACCTGTGAATTAATCAAGGTACTTGGGTGCAGCTGATAGGTGTATCCCGCTGTGCGCTGCTGGCGCAAGAGGCAAGACAGGACAGGACACCCCAGCGCCCCTGTTGCAAGCCTTCCCAAGGTGGATTGGGACACACCTTGAATTAATCAATTGTGCCTCACGCTTTCCACTTGTGCTTTAGATTGGCTAAGATAGGACCCATAATCTCTAAATGTGGCCCATCCTCACCAGAAAATTTGATGTATAGATCTTCTGTCAAGTATTACCATAATAATTAGGATAGGAACAAAGGAGGAAGTCATGTGATGCAGTATGCAGCGTGAGAAAGTCCATGTAACAAAGTGGTTGGGGTGGATGAGTGGGTCAAACAAACAAACAGACTTAGGTCTGAGTCCCATGTGAAACAAAAAATTAACACTAACCAAGTAGGTTTGTAACTGTGTCTGTGGCATGTACGCTACTTTGTGCTGACAGTCTAACAGTGCAATGTAATGCATTTTACATATTAAAAAAATCGCAGCTACAAATTACACATGCGACACTACACCCATACGTGATAATGCCAAATTTGCAAAAATAACGCAAACTTCTTTTTTTTTTAAAAAGGCCGTCATTTTAGTTGCTTAGTTTTTCTTCATAACTTTATGTCTGATGAAATATTAAGAACTGCGACATCTGTTCATTATGCCTTTGCATTTCTGCATTATGTTACCAGCTTGCTTAGCATGCTAAATTGTTGTCCTCTTGTCACGGACAGTTTTTTGGTGTCCATGTTGCCGTTGCAGGGTCATGGGGGATGTTGGGCTTGAGTCAATCCCAGCTGACATTTGGTGAGACCCTCCAAAGGTTTGAGATCATGATTGAATTATAGACAAAGGATGTATGGATGTTACCATTGCCTAAACGTGGTGTTCTAACGAATGAACGCCAAGCATATTTTCTACACAACTTCCCATGTCACAACCACATCTCTTGAGTTCCATTTGAAGGCTGCATCAGCTCAGTGGCTAACCAGTCATTAAGTTTATTCAACATGTACAAACCTAATGCAAGTCTGGCCCCATACTCCAGCAGACTGGAGTTATGTAACACTGGATGCTGCTGCACACCTAATACCCTTGATAGTTTCCTCTATTTTGGACTCTCCAGCACGCTGCTCCTTTAAAGGTCAAGGCAAGTCAAGACTCTGAATCTGAGTTTGATAGCATCTTATCAAATTCAAATCCAGCATCGCATCCTCTCAGAATCATTTCATATACCATATAGAATCTTTTTGGGCTTACCTTTCAACATTTACAAGGTCAAAATACAACTAAAGTACAACTCAAAGTTGTCTAATCACCTTGGCCGAGAAGTTTTTAGTAGCAGACTAATTAATGTTCACAACCTGTACCTGCAACCTGAAAATGAGATGTGAAATGTTAATTAAACGTGTCATTCAATTAACAGATGTAACCTGCTGTGCTTCACCAGATGAGTGCAGATATAAAAGGTTTGATAAAGGATCCATCTGAGCCTAAGAAATCAGAGTCACACAAGAGATTGTTTTTCAGGGAACCTTGAACATATTGCCTATTATTTAATGTCTAGTTTGCCTTTTTTTTTCCCTTCCTCACCGTATGCTTCCAGCTGTCCTCTCTCTCAGTTCTTCCATCTTACTCTCAGTTCAAGGTTTGGCTCACAGCTCTGGGAGGTCTGCAGAAGACAGAGGTTAACAGTGCGCTGCCCTTCCTCTCTCTCCCTCACTAAATTATTTAACCAGCCACTGACAAGCTCATCAGCGAAATCAGGACGGGGACAAATCTGACATGACACCTCCCCTCATCTTCAGCCCCACGCGGAAACAAAGCCTTGGTCTGAGCGCGGACTACACGGGCTCCAGAAGGCAACACGTTTAAACTGTGTGACCAGGGCTCACTTTTCGGCTGTTTCTTCATGTTAGCTGACTGACAGTTGAAAGGCGCACCTTCCGGCACGCTCCAGCCAATCCCCATCTCTGAGGCCCCTGAGACGGTGCATTACCATGCAGCAGCAGCACAACTTCATTAAAGTTTCATTGTGTCTTGGAGCAAGCTTGACAGGAGCTCTAAGCTGCCTGCCTGCGTGCCACCTCTGACTGAAAGTACAAACGCTCCTGCCTCTGACTCACTCCGCTCTCTTCCTCACACTCTTCATCTCTCCTCCTTCCCTTCTTCTCTGGTCAGGCCGAGCGCTTGTTAAATAACATGCAGGCCCCCTGAGATTTGCCCATAGGCCTGCTGTTGAGCAGATGGGCCAGAGGACTCACTTACTTACTTACAGCTGTCTCTTCTGGTATTTGAGTTGCCATTAAAGAGAAATGTAAGGAACACGTGAAGCAGGCATTTCTCTTTATAGTGCAAAATGAGACAGAATATGCATAAGAGCATGCAACCTTTATGTCTTTGCCATTAGACGTTAAGCTGAGGAAATGTGCACTCAACAAAGATCTCAGCGCTTTTGTTTCTGATCCCATTTTTGATGAGTGGAAGATCTAAGACGTCTTCTGTGCACCCAAAAGGTTTACTTCTCAGATTTTGTTCAAATTTGTCCATGTGATTGAGCACTTCTCTTATTGTTATTGTACATGGCCACTTTTACTCTCAAAATCTGCTATTTTATCTTGAAAAAAAGAAGATATTTATTAGGCACCGAACTTCACAGAGGGCTACAGATATTACTTTTTTTTTTCCCAGGAGGGAGAAGTCATAACCTGCCCTTGTTGGTTGGGTTGGTTAGGTTTGAGGAGTGCTTAGTTATGGTTAGAGTAAGAATATTAGGGTAACAACATGTCTCATGGCATCAGCACATTTTTCATTTGCATGTCTCATGTAATAGAAACATCTTAGCTGTCTGCACCAGCTCTGTACGTCTCATGTACCAGATGGGATGTCAGCATGACCTGGAATGTCTATATAGACTTCAAGTCTATTTTTCCAACAATACACATGTAAACAAGATTGATGCCCAGTAAAAAGACACTGAAAATGTATTTTATCCACATTTTGTACCCTAGGCAGAGCAGAATGTGCTCCACTGCAAGAGTAGGGGCTGCCTATTTCTCGCTAAAATGTGAATCACATTTTTTCCCTAAGAATTGAGATCACGATTCTCACATGATTCTTATTTTTTTCAACAAAACATTTATTGCTGTCTGAGCATCTGCTCATGTTAAAAAAAATGAGTAAATAAAAAATTCATTATTCATTATTGAGGTTTGTGTGGTCCGGCAGCTGGGGTTTTGTGATGTGGTTTGTTTGTCCTTTAGGAGCAAGCGAATCTCATTTAGAAATGAGACTGCAGAGATGTATGAACTGAGACTGTGATATTTTTATGATTAATTGCGCAGCCCTGAGCCAGAGAGCAGCGCACCCCTGTTCGGTTTAATTCCACAGTCACTTTAATCTCACTTTACACAGCAGCAGAGAAGCAAGACACTGGAACTTTTTCTGCAGTGTTTATCATGGTCAGACCATCCGTTTACTGCCAATAAACAAACAGCTTCACTGCTGAACTTTAATACCTCTTCTCACTTTTTTTTTTCTTTTCTCTCGTGTGTTCATCCACACCCACTGCTTGCACACACATCTTATGCATCGTGTTGAAATAAAGATCCAGGATATTCATACACATTGAAGGAAAACTGCACACTGCATAGAAAGTTTGGCTGCTTGTTTGCTGCTGATGTTTTGAAATGTGCGGTCGAGAGCGATCCTGTACAAACAGACGCTTCAATGTGAAAACTGTCGTCACACAAGCGTCGTGCTTACGTGATGTTTGCAGCCTAGATGAGGGGTAAGCTAATCAGAGGCAGAGCAGGGTGGGTAATGACTTTGCCCTCCTGGGAGAAAAAAATGGCATCTGTAGCCCTATTTGAAAACAGTTCAGTGCCTAATAAATGTCTTTTTTTCAAGATAAAACTGCATGTTTTAGAGAGGACTTTTATTGTAACCAGTCCGAGATACACCAAGAAATAAACCTTTTGTGTTCACAGAAAAGTCTTAGATCTTATGGGAGTGTTGCCTTTATATTTTTTGTGAGTTTTTGAGTATGTAAGGGAAGAGCCACATTTCCCTGAGTACAACATTAGCACCACTGCAGCTTTTTCTGGAGCTTCCCAGCAGTGTGTGCGTGCACGCACCGAGCCAATCTGTCGATGGACTTGAAAGGATCCTTCGGTAAATGCAATCTGGAATCAATTGGACTTGCTTGTGGCTGGATTTGTAGCGCAGGATTTATATAGCCGCTCGCTCTCTGTGTGCATTTGCTGCAAATGGGGTTTTGTTTCAGCCGCCGAATATCCTCCGAGTCAACAGCAGCGACTGCGAGCGGGACAATCTCCTTATCCATATTTCAGCAAACATTTTTATGAGATTGCGTTTATTGTTTGCGGTAATTTTGAAGCAGGTGTCAATATTTCTCTCTGCTGACAGTGTTATTGTTTTACTTGCTGAGTGTATGAGCTTCTGAAGCTGCAGTAAGTCGAGGATCAAGAGATTCACTGCTCTATTTTTAAGTGCTCAGTGTGAAGTTGTTATTTTTTATGTGCCATCAGTGCACGTCTTTGATTCATCACATTTGATTCAGGGTCAGATTTTGCTCCTTTTCGCAGGTATATACACTTTGTTATTTTCTGCTAATAATGTTTTTGCGACTGGTGGTGTGTTTGTTTTCAACACCCTCACCTTCTGCTGGTTAACCTTGAATTAGATCTTACATTTTAACATATACTGTACAGAATAGTTGAGGTACATGAGGCGTTTCTTTTGTGTCTGATATTGTACTTCTCTGAGGCACCTGAAATCCTACAGGGAAAATTACAGTGAAGCCACGCAGAGGGTAAAGAAACCATTAAATTCAAACATTTTTGCTCGACAGCCCACTGTGACCATGGCTGTGATAGTGATGTGACACCACTATCATTTTTAACATTTCTAAAATACCCGTAATAACAGTGGAGCGATTTCAAACACACGGTTGCTGTTGGAAAACTTTTTTTTTTTCTTGTCCCCAAAGTAGAACAGATACGTGTACCTTTTCCTTAAAGGAGCATTTCACTGATTTTACACTTGAAGATCAGTTTCTTCATCATTAGAAGAAAACATTGCATAATGATTTCTGAGTTTTCTAAAGCAGGAATCAGAAAATAACTCTGAAGGTGTCATCAGGGTTGTACTTTACCCTCTTTGATTATAGCCTGTGTAGCAAGCCATCTGCTACTTCAGCACCATAGACAGCGCCATGGATTTATCAATGCACAGCACAGTGTAGGCCATGGACATACACTGCCAGTCACCTCCTGGATTTAACTAAGCAAATAGATGAGAGCCGTCCACTGGATAACTACTGCAGTGATTAATATGTTTCAACTGGCAACAAGTTATTTAACCCTAACTGATGCAGTGAGGAGCTTCTCATTTCTTAAACAACCATGTCAGAAGACATATCCTGTGGACAAGATGTTACTCTGTTTCAGAAGGGTCAAATTATTGGTCTGCATCAAGCAAAGAGAACAACTAAGGAGACTGATGAAACTACTAAAATTGAACTGTTCAACACATTATTAAAACCTGGAAGGGTAGTGGTGAACCATCATCTTCCAGGAAGAAATGTGGTCTTAAGAAAACCACTTATCAGTGAGGCTAATCAGACAGAAAGGCTTAAATTTGCTTGGAAGCATAAAGATTGGATGGAAAAAGGTCATGTGGTCTGATGAGTCCAGATTTACCCTGTTCCAGAGTGATGGAAGCATCAGGGTAAGAAGAGAGGCAGATGAAGTGATGCACCCATCATGCCTAGTGCCTACCGTACAAGCCTGTGGGGGCAGTGTTATGATCTGGGGTTGCTTCAGTTGCTCAGGTCGAGGTTCAGCAACGTTATGTGCCCAAAAAATGGGGTCAGCTCACTACCTGAATATACTGAATGAGCAGGTTTTTCCATCCATGGATTTTTTTTTCTTCCCTGATGACACGGACATATTCCAAGATGACAATGCCAGGATTCATCGGGCTCAAACTGTGAAAGAGTGGTTCAGGGAGCATGAGACATCATTTTCACACATGGATTGGCCACCACAGAGTCCAGACCTGAACCCCATTGAGAATCTTTGGGATGTGCTGGAGAAGACTTTACGCAGCGGTCCGATTCTCCCATCATCACTACATGATCTTGGTGAAAAATTAATACAACTCTGGACAGAAATAAATGTTGTGACATTGCATTAGCTGATCGAAATGATGCCGTGGCAAGTGCGTGTTGTAATCAAAGCTAAAGGCAGTCCAATGAAATATTAGAGTGTGACTTTTTTTTGGCCAGGCAGTGTATATAGACACCACAATTACCACTTGAGCTCGTTACTGTGATACGTCAACTTTGCAGCCATATTTGACCGAGCAAGACTGTCTTGTAAACAAATGTTATGTAAATGGGGGAGCTACCGTTTTTCTGGATAAAAAGCACTTTCTTGCTGTGAGGCGACAGTGCTACAGTAACAACAAATATAAGTACATTATGTTAACATACATCATGTGACAAATAAATGGTGTCACGAGAAGTCACGAAAGTTGCGACACGTCAGGCAACGAATGTAATGTAACGTTTCTTAATGTAACTTCAAACTTTATATAATGTTGACTTTTGGTTTCACATGGGACACGAACCCATTCATCCACCTGACCTCCTCCCTATGTACACTTCCTCACTTTGTACACTATGTCATTGTCACCTGACGTAGATGAGTTTTAAACACTGACTCTGAAGTCACTTGAAAGCTGGCGCATCTCATTCAGATGCTAAGGGGACGTATTAGTGTCTGTGTGAGACACCGAGGGGCGTGGCAAAGGTTTTCTGATAAATTCCCCATCCTACCTGATCTGTCTCACACCTCCATACTCAACATACATCCTTTTCTGTATCTATGATGACCTGAACTCCTCAAGCCTGATTTTAATGTTGATCACGCAGGAATATAAGTATATTTTACTGCTGTACACAACATGATTAACAGGCTCCCAAACTTCATAAACCACATCAGGCATGAATGTTTAACCTGTAACATCACTTTACTGAAATTGCCTTTATACAAATGAAAAGAATACATATGTTGATTAATTCTTTATCATCTGTCTTTTTCTTTTTTGCATAAAACATTAACTAGGCTGCTTATTGTAGCCATAGGGAGCAGATCAAAGTGTCAGTGCCATCAAAGGAATATCTTCTGGTAATGTAGATCTCTTGACACACTGTCCATACAGTCAGTGAGTGAGTGCGATGAGATCTCTACGGGGTATTTGTGGGCTATGTCATGCCTTGTTTACACTGATCACCAGAGACAAAATATGAAAACAATTATCATTACTCGTGATTACTCTGAGCCCACATCACATTGGCTCAGTTTCTGCAAACCGCATCCCATCAAATCCACCCAGCAGAAATTAGAGGTGCTCCCCTTGAAGGTTTTATTAGAGATAAAGAGGCCAAACAATCAACAAACCACACTGTGATCATTCAAGTGCTCGGCGGGGAAATAAGCATCGCAGCGCCGGGTACTGCGGTTCCGCTCGGCCCCACTTCGCCCCCGTGTCAACACGCGGCTTGTTTTTGCAGAGAAGAGAGGGTGAGAAAAGAGAGAGATACGGTGGCAGATAACAAGTGAGAGATGGGTAGAAAGTGAGACAAACGGAGAGACAGAGGGACTGTTAATTAGAGGGTGTGACGTCTCCCCTGGATGTTGTGGCGGTGGGCGGCGAATATTCAACATCCAACAGAGCTAATTCACAGACGACGGAGGGAAGAAAACCAGTGTCATCTCTCTGAGACGAGTGATGGCTGTGGGAGGGGAGGGGAGGAGGTGGAGATGGAAGGTGGTGTGGCACATGGCCTGTTACCATGGTGATGAGTTCCATGTCGACCTGCAGAACATAAATTAATTCCTTTTTCTTTTTTCTTTTTCTTTTTTTTTTAACGGTTTGACATGAAAATTCCTCTCTCTCTGCGGCTCCTCTCAGTTGCTCAACTTTGTCATCCCGGACCTCTCACCCGCGTTGTGAGGCGGATTTTCTGCTGCCAAATAATAAGAACAACAACGCTTTGAGATCTGCTGTTTACTGTATGCTGACAGTGAGATAACGCTTAGTCATAGCTCTCATTTATATTCATCCTGCTGTAACTTATGCTCATAGACACAAAGTAGGATCCTGTGCTGTTGAGAGGAACTCGTTTGGGCGCTGTTAAAAAAAAAAAAAACGTGCTGACACGTTTTCCATTGTATAATGCGCCTTGATGTGCCTGACAGGTTGGTGGCTGTGATTTATGGTGGTGAAAAATTGATGCTGATGTTTAGGAGATGAAAGAGCTCTGCAGGTGGCGAGGAACAGAGGAGTGGAAAAAAAAAAAAGAGAGGGGCAGAAAGGCAGACCGTAACACCAAACTGTACACAGACAATTCCACAGCGTCAGTCTTGTCAGCTCACATCACTGCTGTTGATAAGCCTACTGTATATCAGGACATGTGCAGGGGAACAGTCAAGCTGTAGCTTTTTCATGGCTTATATAACACTGAACAAAACAAACACCTACAATAATTCCATACAATTTCTCAATTTAATACCAGATACATGTTTCTATTCAAACACTAATTATTTTGCAATTGTTTTACCCGCCAAATAACAAATGACAAGGGACCGGCTTGTTTGTTAAATGCACATTATGTAAATTCTGCCGCCAGAGGCCTCTCTCACATTAAAATAACAGAATATGTAGTTTGATGGCGTCTTGAAGTAGCATGGGATCATGGGAGATGTTAAATTGGATTTCACCATAGGTGATGAAAATAAAAATCTGTTGTTGTGATAGCAACTAGCAAATTAGCTAGCAACGGTTAGTGGGAAACGCTCAGTTACCCTGAATAAATTACATATTTCTCTGCGCTTGAACATTGTTGGAAATGTGGGAAATGTGAGTACACAAAAATATATATAACATACTTCCAGCGCTTTTGGACATTTTAAATGTGTAAAGTCAACATATTATAGCTTTTAGACAGCTGGGAACATCAACACTGGTTGAGGTAACAATAAACTCTTTATCGGCCATGCAACAGTGTCATTTTTTAATTTTTAGGAGATGCTCATTCATTTACCTTGTAAGTAACAGTTCTTGGTGCAATTATTATCATGTCCGTTTTTTGTCTTTTATGATATGTGCAATAATATTGTGTGTTTGCTTCCTATTTGTAGTGCATGTGCATAATTTGCAAGCTATTTGGGTTAGGTAACTACTGTCGACAAAGCTTGCAGGTTATGGAGATTCATCAAATGACAATGTGAAAAACAATGTGATAATGTGACGGGTTGCATGTGGTTGCTTGTAGTGTGGAATTAATACCTGAAATATGCAACTCTCTCCAGCTTTACGGAGCACTGTAGTGAGTGTCAGCTCATTGTTCAGCTGTCTGGCTGCAACGTTTCTATTCTGGTTCGCTCTCACCTCTCTCATAGCATCATTTTTGTTGGCAGCAGGCAGCTGTTTTCAGAGAAAAAGCTCTAAAAAAACCCACGTACATGGTGGAGCATTTAGCAGCTAAAGGGTCAAACATTTCCCTCAGGAGCTGGTAGAGACCAAAACCAGAGTTAAAAGAGAGAGAATATTGGACTTAGATTTGTCAGGTCGCAGAAAACGTGACTCCAGCTGAATGTTGCTCCATAGCTGCCGCATATGTGAATACGCAATAAGCAGCTTGCCAACAAGTTTGCCCAAACAACTTAAAGGACTAGTGGCTTCTAGCAGTGAGCTTGCAGATTGCAAACGCCTTGTGTCACCCTTTCCTTCCAAACATGAAGGCAAAGAAATCTCACACAAAACACGCAAGGCTGTGTCTGGAACCAGAGTTTGGTTTGTCCGTAATGGGCTACGGTAGAAATGTGGTGGTACAACATGGCACCCTGTGTAGATATAAAAGGCTGATTCTGAGGTAACAAAACCACAAACCACAAACAAGTTAACCATATCAGCCTAACAAGGTCATAATATGACAAAAGTTAGATTTTTAGAGTGCTGAGTTCTGCCCCCAAGTTGCCAACAAAAAAAACAAAAAAAAAATGGATTACTGCAGCTGTAAGACTGTTCTTCTTTGGTTGGTGATGTTTTGGGCAGTAAAGTCAGGACACAAAAGTCTCCTGTGAGCAGTAGACGCCACAGATGACATTAAATATTATTGGCTGCAGCCTGGCTCTGGGAGACGCTCGTATATATGACGCATATAAAGCGTAGCTATTTTTCAGTGAGTATGCAGTAAATCCCCCGGGCCAGAGGTGGGTATACTCTGAACACCTGTGTATATGCAGCGCAACACCTCTGGGTTTTTCTCATCTCTGCTCTCCATCACTCTGTGCACTGCAGCCACAGCGAGCACTCAGCAGCAGAAGAGAAATATTGACTATCTCTGCACGGCACATGTAGGCGCAGCAGCCTCAGCTGACTGGGGTCAAGGAAAGAGCAACAGATTTTTTACATGCGGGGTAATTCTGCCGCCCTCCTAACTGCTGGATGTTTTCAACCTAGCTGCGGAGCAGGAGCTTGTTTGGAGTCATGTTAATGTGTAACTGAGAGAGGACTAAAGGGTTTGTGGAAATGCTTTTGGGAAAAGTTTGGGTAGGAGCGCTTTTTCTTTTCTTTTTTCTTTTGTTTGAAGTGCTCTTTGGATAGGGAAACACACGAACTCAAGAATCACAAAAAACTCCAAGGCGCTCTCTTTTAAAACAATCAAAATGCCTTTATTGTGAAATTCTGACACATTTCGGCCTCTGTCAGGAGTCAGTTTTTTTTGCCGTTTTAAAAGAATGTGAGTTTTTATTTGCCTGTCTCAGAGCGTTGGATTATCTCTTAAGCTAGCGTTAAATATTTATTTGGATTATATTATTTTTAATGGCTTTAAAGAAATGAGGGAGCTGTGGTCTCTGCTCAGTGACCATCATGAGGCAAACAACCACTAATACACATAAAGAAAAAAAACTGCTTGATACTTTTTAGATAGAAACTATGGAGTCTACTGTTTATTTTCTTTAGCTTCTCTTTGTCAGAGCTTTCTTTGGCTGAGCATTGTATGAAATAGTTTTTTTTTTTTGTATTTGAATACTCTGGAGAGACAAGGTTGCACTATACCTCTGGAAGTGACTACTGTAGGTGGCAGAAGTGAAGCTTGGACCTTGAGGGGAACAAAGGATAACCCTGATCTGTACTGCAGCTTAGGCTGTTCTTTATGTGATTTGAAATGGTGACGAGGTCAGTTCTATGGGTCAGTAATGAATGCACTCCATGTTACAGTCAATCAGTTCCTTATATGATAGAAAAAAAGAAGATTCAAGGCTAGGGCACATGTCGATACAATCGACATGTGCCTCATGATAAAAAAATACTCAGATATGTTATCTTCCAGTCTTGTTTGTTTGTATTAATGTTCATTTACTTTAATGTCTGACCATAAAGAGAGCCGACCAGAGAGGGAGCTAAGAGAAAATGAGAATCAAGGGAGAGGCCGCGTCTCACAACCCCAAACACTTAATAGATTCTCGCGATTTGTTTTGCTGCATTGCAGCAGTGGTTCCCTCATGGCCGTCTCACTGGAAAGGAGGGAGAGTGAAAAAAAAGAGAAAGAAAAGAAGAAAAAAGTCTCACTTCAACTCCTCACATTAAAACACACCACTCCAACACATTGCTCTCTAAACTGGATTGATCTGTTGTGAAGAAATACAGACGCTGAGATGATCTGAGAGTTGCTGTTTTTCTACTTTTTCTTGCTCTCTGTGGGTCGCAAAAGAGGCTGTTTTCTGCACATTTATCAACTCTCATCCATCTGTTTTTATCTTCCATATTTCTAATCCATAATACTATCATTTATATATTCCCCCAATTCATCATATTATTTCATCAGAGGCACTAATACCCCTATCTTCCCTGGCATTTCATTCAAAGCAATTTATTAGCCTCAGTGCCAACACAGACATCAATTCCAAAAACGTCAATAATATTCTATGGAAGGTGTTGCCTGCTCCGTGATGATTTAGACACATTTGCCAGTCCCCCCCACAGCTAATCCCTGTGGGGATGTGTGAGACGGCTCATCGAGGAGGTGTGATCCTGGGTCACAGTATCGACAAAACCTCCTGCAGAGGTCAAACCTTTTCACACTTGTACAGTCCTTAAGACAGGACACGCTGCAGGGGACCACGGGGACAGAAATAAGAGAGAGACCAAAGGGAAATACAGTTCACTCTTTTTTAATTCACCCATGGGACAAAGTTAGACAGTGTATTGAAGCTATAATATGCCACATTACTGCATTAAAATGTCTTTAAAAAGCTAAACATATGTTATGTATTTTGTTGAGTCGTGTACTTACATTGTCTCAAATATTATCAAATGTAGAGAAATATGTAATTTGTTCAAGGCAACAGTGCGTTTCCTGCTAGCCATTGCTAGCTAGTGGCTATAACTTCACAGAAAACACAGGAGGAAGCCGTGCATGTGACTAAACTTAACGTGAGCAAAACTTTAGCATTACCCGTAAACACAACGCCTGAGTCATGACATCAGCTACGGTAGTTGTGTAACGGTGAAGGTAACAACTTCCACAATCCCAAGCTACGTCACAACGTCCTCAAATGCTAGCCACTAAGACCACTTGCTGCAGAATTTACATATTATGTGTTTAATGAACAGGAGCGTTTGTACTCAATCAGCGTGCACACACAGGCTGAAATCATTAGCTGCAATATCCAACAGTGCTGTATGAACAGTATTATTATAGAGTAATAATTTGACATTTTGGGAAATATGCTGATTTACTTTCGTGCCAAGAGTTGTGAGAGTGCCATGAGGAGACTGATATCACTCCCATGTCTGTGCATTATGAACAGAACTAGAGCAGATGGCCCAGCTTAACGTTAAGACTGGAAGTACGGGAAAACAGCTACGTTCAAAGTATAAACATACACCAACCTGACGACAAGATTCAGGGAAGTCAGTTCTAGCTCTGTACATTTATGTATCGTTTATATGACTTGTAGCTCTTTATACTGCTTGTATTTGTTTTATGATTATCTCTGCTGATCCCTTGTATGGTCATTACTTTGTATCATTAAATACTGCAAAGAGTTCAATATAGATAAAAAGAAAAATTGATTTGATGCTGCTGCAGAAATAATGACCCTAACCGGACACTGAAGCAAACAGCCTCAATCTGTGAATGAAGGACCAAGATGTCTTCATGTTGGTTCTGCAGCAGGCTGTCATGATGCTGCAAAGTGCCTTGTCATGCACTAACAGACAAGAGACCGGCTGGGTCAGACTTTTCAGAGCATCTTTGGGATTTTAGCAGAAAATAGCCCGGTTATGTAGCAGAAAAGTGTTTCCCGGCGGGTTTGCCCTCAAATAGAAGGCTACATCAGTGTCTGCAGCGGCCTGAGATAACACTTCAGTCATAAATTCTGAGGTGCAAATGTCAAATTATCCACTCAGTGCATGGATTTATTCTTGGTGGCCAGCGAAAAAGATCTCAGCAGCAATAGATTTTCCCAGACTGATACAATAACATAGCAGCACAATGTTCCTATTCTTGCATGCAATCTGTCATTTTCCACCTCCCCACTCGAGCTCATCTGTCTTCGCATGCCATCACCGATCACCTGACAGCTTATTGGAAGCACTTTGATACATATCTGTCATTTCTGTGTGTTATCGCATGTGTGAAAAGTGTCCAGCAGCAGCAGCAGCAGCGACTACTGCAGCAGTGTCCGGAGCCGTTTTGTCACGACTGTTGTGGAACAGCACCCTGCAGATCGATGATGGAATCAGCGTCACGCAGGGGAATCAGGGGGGGTTTGTATGGAATGAGAATTAGTCTGAAGGATCAATGCACTATAAACAATCCCACTGACAACTGTCCTCTCCCCCCTCTCTCCCACTGCTGAAATAAATACACCTAATTAAGCACTGGGAGGAATGCTGACTCCGACCAGACACATTTAGCAACAGATACTGTATAGTGGAGCTCTGAACAGATCAAACGTCATCGATCAGGATCAATACCGTTGCTCTGATCCGCACGTTTCCTCCTTGTGCCACCTCAGCACTGACGTTACAGAACATAACAGAAGGTAACTTTTTTTGTGATGTGACTCATGCTGTGACACTGATGGCAGTAAGAAATCTATTCCGCTTCTGCTGTTGAGCATAAGCAGCATGTCCTGTCAGCCCATCAGCAGAGGCCTCATCGGGAAACATTATGAAACACTTTTACAGTCAATCACACCTCCATTACCTGCTAAATGTCTGTCCCACGAGGTTTAGATGTCCTATTTTTACTCTCAATGTTTTCATATATCTGAATAGTGCGCATTTTTTTTATACTTCGTATATTGACAGAAAATATCCTGTTTCGACCTGCGTTTGGCTTTTCACAGCATTTTGTCTCGTCGTAGGAGGGAAAGCACAGGTGTTACTAATAACATTAACGATGGCTCCTTTGTATCCAAGTGTCATGACAGTGTGAGCCATCATGCACAACTGAAACTGAAGCAGCTAAATAGAGTTCAGTCATCATTAATTGTGTTATTCACACCTGCGTGCGCTTTTCCTGCTGCTGGTGTGTGGATTTTGGCTTTGCATTTACCCACCAAATCAAACCATTTGATCATACAGTGGCGTTTAATCCACCATTCAATCCAAACTCCTGCCGCATATTAACATTAATTCAATGTAAACCCGATGCTTAAACTGACATTTGTTCATAGTCTACAGCCATGTTAGTGGCTCTGTATGGAGGTTTCAAAGAACTAAGCGGCTGTACAAAATTGAAGCCAGAATATCTCAGATACGAGCGCTGCCATTTCACACTGGTGACGTCATTTGAAGCCACATACTGCTTAGTGATCAAGGTCGGATCTGTGGTATTGAGGTCCCGCCTCCAAACAGCACCTGCACAATCATAGGTCAGCAACTGTAACGAGGCCTGTCAAGCTTTCCATTTCTCTCCATGTTGAAGGTGTGCAGGAGCCTCTGGGAAAAGCGATACTCTGCATTTCATGAGTCTGGACGGTGGTGTCTTTTTTTTGTCATCTCTCAAAAGCATGAAACACAAGAACACACGTGTGGTGAACGGATTAAACTCTGTCTTCCTCTGCTCTAACATGAGCTCCAAATGTTTAGCACCTGTGGCTCACTAGCTGGAGTAACTTTACCTCCAGTCACACCAGTTGGATACTGCTGCATCTGCATTTGTTCTGTGGGGATTTGAGGAGGAGGATGTGGGCGGATATAGATATGGCTGTCATCGTAAACTACATAAATGCAGTGGGAGGCTGGAAAGTTTGGGAGGCTTAGCAACAGTAACTAAGGAGGGCGGTGCTTAGTGAAGGGTCAATTGTTTCTTCCTAAGTGCTGCCCCTTTTAGAACCTCGGCCAATTTTCACTTTTCCTGTTTCCTGTACTTTGATATGCCACAGTACAGCATGTGCTAGGCTCATCTATGTTGAATAGAAAAGCATGATGATTCAAAATGTTGCTGGCAGAGCTGTACTATATAGTCACATCTTGAGTTAGCTAATGTCAGCAATAGCAATCTGATTAGCTAGCTAACCTACATCAATTATTATCAGATTATCAGATTATTAGCACCGAAAATTAACATATTTGTAACATACGTTTAACAACTGTACAATATACAATCAGTAATTCCAAACGAGGCAGAATTTCAATGAAACCTTGTTTGTGATTTGAGAGTATATTTAATAGTTTTTTGTTAAAATACAATAATTTTAAAGTCGCAAAGGTGTGGTATTCTCAATCTCTTAACACTGGGTCCAGCCCACACACAGGGCTCAGCTGTCAATCATGATGTGGAAAACCCTTTTTTATAGCATCAAATAACTAATCAAAGCCAAACTTATTCACCACTGGACTCGAAACCCGAGCTGAAACAGCCTGTAGTTCCTCCAGCTACATCACTGTGACATCACTGGATGCAGGAGGAACAGATTTTGCAGCAGGAGGAATTTATTGTTTCAATTGACTACATTTATCATCACTTATCCAAACATAAGTGAAACCAACAACATACTGTTTAGTTAGGTTATGTTTCAACAGTGGATGAACAATTATTAGCATTAGTACAAATGTCAGTGGGATTTTGAATGAGGTTTTCTGTCTTTTGGAACAGAAACAGTGAGCCAAGGGATCCTTCAGCTGGTGGAAAAAGGTGAATGCTGTTTTATGCATTTATTTATAGAGTATAATTGTGATGAACGTGGAGGACTAGCTAACCAACATTGGCAACTCTTGTGTCAGACCTCTTGTATGGCTAAAAAAAAACCACAACTAGTTTTCTTGCTGTATTTGTGTATATATTTTCTAAGTTTTGGGTGCTTTTATATTTGTTTGTTGCTGAAATCTTTAACCATCTGTTGCTTCAATGATCAGATGTCCCCAGAAAGAGTTTGAATTCAGACCAAATACTGTAATTTTCTCCACTACAGAGGCTACAACACACTGAGTTAAGTGCTGTTGGGGGTCACACAAACAAAAGTCCCCACATCCCCCAGCAGAAAAGAGGAGCATGCCTGAACATATTTATGAGGATGGTGCCAAGTCATTTCAAAGAGAATCCACTTGGAAAAAAAATAATGCTTCACAGCGTCTGAGGAGAAAAATCATAAATCTGATTAAACGCTGTAAGAAAATAACACGTCTTCTTGTCTTTGCTTCCGCCGCTAAGCTTCTGCTCTGCAGCGCTTCCTCACTGGTGAACTAAGTCGCAGAACTACAATAAACAGATTAATTGTTATTTGACTGGTACAGTGAAATGGCAGCCACGAGATTTTCGATAATACTGAGCTGGAAATGTTCATCGCTACAGCGCACGAGGTTCAGCAAGCTGGCAAATCTGCTTAGAAAAAGCATCAATTTTCTGTTCCATCCGGTCACAGCTGTGCTGAACGTTCCGGCTTTTGCCAAGCAGTGTCTCCAGAAGAAGCAAAGCTCACCCCATTTAAAACATTATCAAATTTCCATGGCAGTCGGTCCACAGCGGCTCCCGCACTGTTTTATTTATTGTTAAGTGACTTTCTTTTTTAATATAATTTAGCAGCTCGTCAAAGTAGTTGCTGTTTTTAAGCAGGTTAACGGCACAAAGTGCGGTTATCTAAGTTGAAAGAGCAAATTCTCCTGCTAGCCCTCTGCAGATTAATGCCCTCTCCCATCATGCCTGTGGGGTTAGCAGACAGCGATTAGTCACTGGGTGCGGTGAATTTATGACAGCCCCTCATTTTCATGTCAGCTCAGTGACTGCGCTTTAGCACTAACACACTTTGAATATCTCCTTGTTTAATCAGCCCGACGTGAACGTTGTTATGAAATCTGTATTGCATTTGCAGATCTCACATGTCAGTCAAAGCCACAAATTCCTCCCTCAGTCCTCACAAATTCTGATGCATAACAGCATGATTATTTTTACATCTTGCATATCTGAATAGCAATCTACAGTTTTTTGGTTCAAAGCTGAACTCTGGAGACAGCTGGGATACAAAAGGCCGGTGTTCAGAGTGTGGGTGGATTGAAATGGTGCTGCAGAATGTACGTAATGAAGTACCATAATGGAATTATGAGAGATTTTGGCACTTGTTAATTCAGGCCATTACTAAATGGCCCCACCTACGTTCTTTTAGCTGATAGGCCCTGGCCCTGATTCAGGCTCCACACACACTCATCTGGACTTCGCCTCACTAAAATAACCATCCGCCTGATCGCTCAGCGGCAGATTTCACCGATGCCCACAACAGCATTTGATGTTAAGGACCCTAATGATGATTTATTGTATGGCAGGTGCTGCTCTGTTCTGACCTACAAAGCCAAAACACGGAGAAATAAATCACAATTTAACTCCATCAATTCATAAATAGCAGTTATACAGCTGTAATTTTAGCTGTACAAAAGGAAATATTAACACTAGTCATGACCTTTGACAATTTAAACCACTAAAGCGGTTAGTTTCCAGAAGAAGCACTGTGCTTTTGAGATGACTTCAGATTCAGCCTCTTGTAAAACTAGCAGAATTGTTTTCCTGTGTAATTACATGGAAGTGTTCATGTGGTTGGCAAACCTTATCAGCACAGAAATAGTTATATTCTCTTTATTTTGCATGAGCAAATTGCAAATATTTAAATTGAAGGGGGGGAAAAAAAATAAGTGCATACAAAATAAATGGAGATGCTTCCATAAAGTTCAGCGGGGTTCACTATATGGTTTTGATGAGAATGAAAGTGGCATGAATTATGCATGGCCTTATCATTATTTCCAGTTCCCGACTTATTAATAGTGTCACATCAAAATCCAACTTGTAATTATGACAGGAAATTCAACTTTTCTGAAAGGTCTATGTATGTGTATGGGAGCTCAGTAATCAACTAAATTTAATGTATAGGGGATTATGGAGCAATTTGCCAGAACAACACCCTGTTAAATACGCCTTTTGAGGAGTTTCTCCTTATCTGATCCAGTGGTCTAAAAGACGTCGTAAGCTGTACAGTTGTAAAGCTCCTTGAAGCAGGTTTGTGATATTTGGCTATATAATAAACGTGACTTGGCTTGACGGTGACATGGTGAAATCTTTGGTCGTCGTCACTCAAAAGCAGTGTCTGACATCACACTGTGAGACATTTCCATTGAAACAGAGCAGAGCTTTGACAACTAAAGACAGACTTAATTTTTACTTTATTACTTTAAAATTCAGTGTCTGAAGTTTAGGATCAAAATCTCACAGTGTGACCGTTGCAACAAGACACTTTTACAAACCCACCAATTGGAATGAGACCTGAAATGACATAGAATAAACTGGTTTGCTTGCGTAACGCTAAAAATTGTACAGTTCACCAGGCATTCATCACCATCTCACAGTTAGTGGTCGACGAATATAGGTTGTTCAATGGCCGATGCCAATATTTAAGGAGTGATGGCCAACATATACAATGCAAATATTAAAAAGAAACATTGGGTTATGCTGTAGAATGTCTGGTTTTTAAGGGAGAGCACGGTACAGTTTGATAGAAGCAACACCATTGAATTGCCAGATAATCTGCCCAATTAATTGACCAACTGATTAACCAGTCTATCGCTTATAAAAATTCATATTGTAGTCTGAAAATAGATTGCAGTTAAGCTTTAGTTAGAGCCATCTTGCAATAAAAAATGTTTTTGCGACCCCAGTTGCATTTTTCCTTAATGTTTCAGAAAGCACACCAAACCTGGGTCCAAAGTTACGGATTTCTATTTAGTGCACAATGTGATAAATTTAATCCACTATTGTGATGGCTGTGCTCACAGCCACAAAAAAAAAAAGTTGAATGATTCACACATTCACACTCACCCACACCATTACCACATGTTCAGTTAATTTAATTTGCAGTCACTTAAATTGTGTGCAACACATGGTTTGTTTTGTTTAATTTTATTAGCAATGTGACGACTCACTGTTTTCTAGATGAAGCGCGCACGTTTAGTTTACATTGTCTGGCAAAAGATGGGGGGGGGGGAAGACAAGCCTGGCTGTACGCAGGAGGCCATCCCACGGACCAAACCAAGAGCTCTGACATCATAGGGGGGATTCTTTGGGTTAGTTTTAGTAATTGTCTATTTTGCTGCCTTCGCTTATTTGCTTTGTTATCTTTGGGAAAATAAACCCACCTTTTTTCAACTTTAAACCTGTCCTTTGTGCTTTGACTCCTTAGTCCACAACAAGTCCATGGCATGTACACTATGTCCTGCTAGCTATCCCACAATGCACTGCTTCACATTTTATAGATGTGCAAATTTCAGTTGTGGGTCTTAACATCTGTCTGTATCACTATAGTGTGAAGTAATCAGTATCTTTTCTATAGGGCGAACTAATCTGCCATAGTTCAGTAAGAGTCACAGTAATCTCTTAAATCTGCAGCCACCATATGGTGTGAAGTGTAAACAGTGTAAACATTTATCTACATCGGCATGTTTGATTATGTCAAAAGCATTCGTACAGCAGTTTTGTTGACCACTCTGTGTGCAGAGCTTTAATAATCCCCGCCACCACCAGTGAGTCTAGTTGTTCCTGGTTCTGCCATGAGTCAGTGAGGATGTATTCAACCAACGCTGCTCAGACAGGTCCACTGTTCAGTCAACGCCAATTTAATTAGAGCTTTTTCAGAAGCAGGCAAAACAATAATGCAAAGTTGTGTCATAACACTCGACTGTGAAATCCTCTTATTGTCCTTTCTCTCGGCCCGCTACCCTTCACTCTGCCCTGTACCAAAGTAGAGATTACTGTGCGGGGCTGACCTGAGCGAAACAGCAGACGGATATATTTCGAGTTTGTTCACAAATGGTCCACTTTTGAGACTATTTAGATGTTGGGCCGGGATAAATGAAGTGTGATTTAACGACTTAAAATTTATGAAAGCTCCACTGAATACCATTTTCATCCTGGTCCACTTCAGGCTCTCTGCCAGAGCTGCTTTTCAGTGATATCCCATCAGATTAAAAACGAAGTGTATCATGCACTCGTGATAAAATAATCAGTCAAATGATGTTTGTCGAGTCACGAGTGTTTGGTTCTGGTCACTTTCGTGGCATCACAGTCCAGCAGTGACTTCAGCAGTGTACAGGGGCGATAGATATTCCAGTGTATTTTTAGTCTGAGTCGATCATCTGATTCCGTGACTGTGCCCTGGTGATTGCTATTGATCTGAAAAAGGCAGCAAATACATGCGGGCTTAGTTTGTTCGAGTGTGTGGGTGAATGAGTATACATACAGTGCTGTAATGTGTGTGAACGGCAAACTCTTAGCTTAAGCCCTGCTTGTTTGCTTTGGAAAGATGCTGTAGTCTGCAGCAGACAGTCTGACACCACAGCTTCTCCTTTGATAATAACACAGATGCATCAGCTACTGTACTGAAACACTGTGAGCGACCTTTTGATACACACGGATACCTTACAGCCCCAGTGTGTTTTCCATTAAACGCTGCACAGAGCAAGACAAGAGCTGTTGTGTTTTCCTCTCACAGGGGAAACAAGCTATTATTTTCATATTTGATGGACATATTTTACTTGTTAATCTTTGGTACACTCACATTTTCTCTTTATTCACATCCAGTGAGAAGTCCAGGTCAAAGAAGAACCAGTAATTCAAAGCCGTATAATAACTGCTCCTGCTAGCCGTTGAAATATTGAAGGCATATTGGCTGATGCCCATTAATTATCCTCTAGCTTTCCAGTAATAAGCTTTCTAAGTATAGGCCTCAGTGGTTCTTCCTACACAGAGGAACCATGCAAATGATTCAAAGGGCATAAAGGGAGGAGGAAGTGTGTGTATTCTACGTCTTCAAGGTCTCTCCAAGAGCATAATAACGTTACTTGGACTCTCACGCTGGGATAATGCCCGTCTTCCATTCCGCCTAATGAAAATAAACAAATGTGTGCATGCCTAATCCCTTTAATTTTGTTGGTGGGGAGGAAATTAAAAAAACACGGGAATGTAAATCACTGCCAGGTTTCATTTCTCGTATTGTTTCACATGTTGGATCCCCGGGTTATGCTGGGAGATCATAATTTGTGGCAAGTGAATTATACAGTGAATCTTTTGTTAGAAGGGGGAGGAGTAATTTTGTAAGAAGTCGAAAGAAAAAAAGAGATAACTTTGGCTCGACGGGAGCCTTTGAAGCCTCCTCCTCGCTGTTTCTAAAGCTGTAATGTCTCTTTTATGTTACATAGAGAGGCGGCAGATACAAGTTTAAAGAAACCTAATATCACATCTAGCATAAACAGAAAAAAGAAAATTAACCCTCTACTGCATAAACTATGTTTTTGAGGGAAAGATACTTGAGATTTGTGCTCTTTTAGAGCATAAAATGTATTTCATGAATGTTTTCAATATTGCTAGTGAATGTTAGCAGATGGGTGGACATGATCATCATTTAACATCATAATGCATCTCCATTGAGCCTGGTATTACCCTAACAAGCAGCCCAACTGCATGTTTCCTTAAGGCAACAAATGGAAAATAACAGTTTTATATAAATTAATAAAAAATGTCTTTAAATATTCATGCATGTTCTTGAATTTCTCTGTGAGTAATATCTCTATGATATTCATGGACAGGAACTCAAGGTGCAGTCGCAGTGAAGAGAGTGTCCAGTTCGGGAACCTCAGAATTGCTTCTTTGCTTTTCGCATGGTATGAATGGTGGGCTTCTTCAGGCAGTGATCTCCAGCACGCACTGGGGCAGTTTGCAGCCACGTGTGAAGTGGACAGGATGAGAGTAAGCACCTCCAAGTCTGAGGCCATTGGTCCTCTGACGGAAAACTGTGGATTGCTTCCACCGAGTTAGGAGTGAGTTCCTGCCCCAAGCAAAAGAGTTTGAGTATCTCAGGATCTTGCTCATGAGTGAGCAGCAGCAGTAATGCCAACACTGCACTTGATTGTTGCGGTGAAAAGCGAGCTGAGCCAGAAGGCAAAGTTTTAAATTTCTCAGTTGAAAAACCTTCCAGCCCTCACCTATGGTCATGTGCTTTGGGTAGTGACAGTAAGAATAAAATCAGGAATACAAGCGGCTGGAATGAGTTTGCTTTGTTGGGTGGTTTGAGTCAAACCGCTGCTCCTTTGCGTTGAACAGGGCCAGCTGAGATGGGCATCTGGGTAGGATGCCTCCAGGGCGCTTTCCTTTTGAGGTTTTCAGGGCATGTCCCACTGGGTGGAGACCTCAGGGTAGACCCATGACTCGCTGGAGGGATTACATATCTCATCTGGCCCTGGCAACACCTTGGGATCTCCCAGGAGGAGCTGGAAAGTGGGACTGGGGAGAAGAACACCTGAAAACCCTGCCACTGCAACCTGACCCTGCATAAGCTGAAGATGGATGAATGGATGGAATATAGCAACAACTATGGAATGGATAGTCATGAAATTTTGTACATTTTGTCATGATGAATCCTACTGACTCTGGTGATTCCTTGAGTTTCATCTGGCTCAACTTAGTGCTAAACAGCAAACAGTTTACCATCCATGGTAAACATGACTAAACACCAGCATGTCAGCACTGTCATTGTGAGCATGTTAGCATGCCAACACCAGCATTTAGCTCTAAGCAGCGCTATGCCCAAAATGAAAAAAAAATAAAAAAAAATAAAAAAAATCACCCATCCTCATTTCATTTGAAACAAGTCATCAGATATAAATGATGTGTAAAAATCTAAGTATTTATGAACAGGATTGTGTGAGGGTGAAAAAGAGCCTCAAAAACACCTGAAATCATCAGAGACATTTCATGAGCATATGATAATAACTGATGATGTGCTATAAAAATCAGACCCTTACCAAAGAATCATACAGGTGCTCTCATTAAAAACTTTTTGATTAGACTCTAAAATTTGAATTGTCTTATAGGTAAACTTTTCATCCGCTAGCTGAAGCAGTTGGTGTATTTCCAAATTCACAAAAGTCTGCTTTCAGATGTACCTACAGTATGTAGGCCAAACACACTTTTAGAACAGAACAGACTCCCTAACAATAATAGTCTGGTTCATTAACTGTAAAACTGTCTGGAATTAATTCCCCACCCTCATTACAATGCATGGGGTAATGCCTCATCATACTTTAATTTTGAAATGTGACAATTATGTAAGAATAGTGCATTGGTAACACACTCCACTGCACTTCAAGTGAAGTGCAACTAAAACCAGGGGATTACTGGCCTGTGTAACCAATGAGAAATAACAACAGATGAAAATCTGCTCCAGCAAACTGCAGATGGAAATTTGATCTCATTAAAGAGTGAATGGAACATTAAGTTGTTAGAATAATAGAAATTGATATATTAATAATGTATTAAGTTTGCAGGAATAACACACTGTCATTACCAACAACTGAGTAGAATTGTTCAGTAAAAGGAGGAAAAATATTCATATCCATGTGGACATTAAGCCCTGCAACAAATCAGCAAACAAACTGGGCAAATACGGCTCACACACAACTAGCACTGACAAAGTCATTATCAGTTGGAAAAAAAAAAAAATCTAATTCAGCTCCCCCAGCCTTCACAGACTGTGCCTGATTAAAAAGGCAGATTGAATGTGTAGCGTCTGAATCCAATTATTTTTGGAAAGCCATACCGTGGCGTTGTTTCTTTTTGATTTGGACTTGCCAGTCTGCCAGCTGAGACACCTTGCTCATTGAAACAAAATGCTCCCCCAAAAAACTCATATTTACTAAAAAAAAAAAAAAAAAATCAGATATGTGATCTGGACATGAAAAAAAATGTTATTTCAAAGTTCTGAAAAACATCAGTGAATACAACACTGGTCGAATTGCTTTGATAAAATTCAGTGAGAGGACACCTGCTAACACAAAAGGAACAACTGGGGCTAGATTAAAGAGAAAAATCCTACTTGCTCTTTATAAAACAGAATGTGTTGTGTAATTTCTACTTTTTCATTCTTCTCCATTATAAAGAGAACTTAAGGCATGAAAAGTAAGTACTAAATTAAGTTTCAGATTTCAGAGATAAAGAGTTTAGAGGGCAGGTTTAGTAAGCAAGCTGCTGGCAACTACAGGCTAAGTGAAATTAATTTTAATTCTGTTATGATTCTGTCTTAACTTCTGTTTTAGAAATCTGGAATTGCTGCATTGTGTATTGCATTGAATAGTACGCAATGAGGAGAAGAAAAGTAAGCACTGACAATATGGCTGTTATAATAATGTAAACAAATGCAGTGGAGTTGAGGTTGTTTTCCCCACACCCACTGAATCCATCTCCAACAAGAACTCCATGTTCCAGAAAACACAGTGCGATTGAAGGATAAAAACAAACCTACTTACTGCACATTTAGGGAGATGTGGATTGCAGGTAAACAAACTCAAACAGCACTCCTGGTACTACCGTTATAACCTCCGCTGAGGTGTTACTTCCACAGCCTACAGCCACTACAGAAGGTGCTGAGTCCATGTTAAAATCAATTCAGTATCTCTCTGTTGGTTGTATCTGGAAGCCTGATGAGCATTTAATGAGGTAAACTGCATTTCTATGATACTAATCATCAATAGCCTTATCATAGTTTAAAGATATGGAGGAATGAATTTAAATTCAGCTCATTAATATATATTGTTGTGTTGTGCTCCAGTAGTGGCAGAATGATACTAAAATTGTGATGTTTACAACTGTTCCGCTATAAAAGAGTACATTTAGTTGACCAAATTGTTGAAAATGTGTGACAGTAATTATGATTTTAAAAGTATGTCTCTAATAATTAAATTCACAGTACGTAAATTCTGCTAGTAGGGGTCTCTTCCATGTTAAAACAATAATGAAAGGTGTAGTTTGATGTCACGAAGAAGAGTGGGTTCATTTCCTCATTGTCAACCACCACAGCCAATGAAAACCTCTGATGTTACCCAGGCAGAAATTATGTTCACAGATGAGCTACTATACTAAAGTTTTATACGCGTTATGTTTAGTCACGTTCCCTGATTTCCTTCCTCACTCTGATGTACCCAACGTATCCTGTGTTTCCCTGGAAGTTACAGCAACTAGCGGCTATTAGGAAACACACCATTTCCTTGAATAAATTACAGATTTCTCTGGGTTTTAACACATTGGACACATCAGGGATAATGTTTAAAGTATATAATCTAAAATATAATCTAGAGGTTTTAGGTATGTGGTAAAAATGTGGCCACAGCTGACAAGCATATTAAACAAGACATACAGTTTGTTAAGTACCACAGCTTCTCCTGAGTGATGGAACAACATCAGAAAGTGAGTAAATGTTTGTTCACAGTAATGAGCATGGAGCTGTGTTTTGCCAAAAGGTAGAGTAATGTTTAGTATATACAGTACATGAAAAACACATTTTATATGTAATCATACGATTTAATTCAGTGGCGAACAGGCCATTTTGAAATTCAACTCCAGCCAACCTCCCACGGAACTGCTCAAGGATATGTTGCATACAGTACATGTGAAGCAGTTTAATGGTAAAAACAGAACACAACAGCGAGAGCAGATACTCGGCTCATTTACTCTCACTGAGTACGCCCACACATAACAGGAACAAGTAGCATGCTGTATCAATACACCTACAGTCAAACACATGAGGGCCAATTATATGTAACAAACCTGAATAAACAACGCAATAATGTAGTTATATTAATATATTACTATATAACTGGTTCATATAAATACTGACTTTGTATATATAAATAACATATAAATAAGACCAAGATGAATATATGTGTTTTCAGGGTTGGAATGAACCAAATAAATAAATAAATAAATAAATAAATAAATGCAGAATATTTTTCACAGGAGGGCAAATGTGGACAGGAAGCAGCTTTTCTTTTATCAACAAATACTCTCAGGGTGTCCTTGGGCAAGGCACTTATTCCCCAGCTGCTGCTGCAGCAGACTGTGATTTTATGGGAACCTCCCGTGAGAGGATGAAATTAAGTGTGTATATGTGACAGGACATTTTGTGGATTCAACCTTCCGCTAAAGGGGCAGTTAAAATGTACAAGAACCAGAACAACTCGCAATGACACAGTAGAAGCTCAAGACAGCCATGAACAATTACTGTACGTTAGAAAATATTAAGGCAACAAATGAAGCTCATGCACATCACCTGGATGACATCGCTAATGTTCATTTATACGGGTGGGGACGATGTAGGTGTTTGGTCTGGGCTCTCTTTGAAAGTCCAACCCGGATCGGCCGTGTGCACGTTCTCAGAGGCTCCAGTCTCTTGGGCTGGTCTGGCAGTCCTACACATGAAAACACACATAAAAAATATAACAACACAGTAGATTAACCAGTCTTGCATGCTTGGCAGCCTACATACTCTATTTGTTAAAGCCCAAAGCCCCATGGATCATTCTGGATATTGTTTTCTGTTAAAAGGATGGTTCGGATTATTTGAAGTGGGGTTGTATGAGGTCATAGTTGGTGTATTAACCTACAGTAGATGCCAGCAGACGCCCCCAGTTTTGGAGAAGCAGCAGGGTTCCTGGTATAGGACGCTAAGCAATGAAATGCTGTGGACTGCAGCAAAACAGATTTTAATTTTAGCCATCTGCTGTCAGACAGCCTTTTCATATGGAAAACTACCGTTACATATTCCTCATATCACTCTCTCCAAAGCCATATAACTGGCAACAACAGAAATTTTATCTTGCAGAACATGAGAGCTGCTGGTGCACTGCCGTCTATAACTATTAGTTAGTCTGTATTTTTGTGTGAATTTGGTGAATTAACTCTTTAAAACACCAAAGTCATACAATAACACAAACAAACTAACAGATCAAGGCAGCCATAGACCAGCAACTCGCATGTTCTTTGATGTAAAATGACTGATTTTGTTTCCCATCAGAAAAGGCTGTGAAACAATTCAAAATACAGCATACACTTAAACTGACATTGATTTTTTTAGGTGGATAAAATATGTTTTGTAGATGACCCTGTCCACAGCAGTACATTGCTTAGCTTCCTACATTGGTACTTCTGCTGCTTCTCCAAACTGGGGGCCTGGCGACCGACATCTACTGCAGCTAATACACTGACTATGGGTAAGTACCTCATACAACCCCACTTCAAAGATTCCAAACTATCCCTTAATGGTTGCAAATAAACCACGGTGAGCAAAATAACAGACAAACTGCCCTCCCAACTGCTTTCAGTGTCTTCACTGAAGCTGACAAGATAAACATAGTGCCTCTCAGTGTGTGGAGAGAGTAGCCATGTTGTTAGACTGATTTTTTTTGCTCAAATTGACAAGGGGAGCACACTGCATCTCCACGTAGGCTGGATGTTAGACTGACTCTCCTCTTAAATATTCAGAGGCCAGCCCACTTAACTCCCAGAAGACACACTTGGGTTCGTAATGCAGTGGAAACCTGCAAAATGAGGAGTCTAAAAAACATCACTGGGCTGATCCATACGTTTGTACACATTGTGCATTGTGTGTGAAGGCATTAGAAACCTTACAAACGATTCAAATGGTGTTCCTTCTTAAAAAATCTTTAAACAAACATAACTCTTATCCAAGAAGAACCAAGTATTTTATCATTAAAAAGCTCAAGGGCTTTTCAGTCTTTTGTCTGCCATTACAAAATGAAACTCACTGTGGCTCAGTTGTTCCAAGAATGGTCGGCACATGAAGGAGGGAGACCACATTTTCCTTTTCTGCTCCATCTCCTGGGGCTCTGAAAAAGAAACATATTGACAGTCAGAGAACAACCAGGAGGGGCTGACTAATTCTGTCTTATTTGCTGCTCTGTTTACCCTTAAACAACGTTTTTGCATTCATAGCAGTGTTATCGTTCCACTGCAGCTTATTGGCGAAGGGAAATGAATATTTGAACATTCATGAGAAGAGGCTCTGTCAATTTCAAAAGACAAATCAATAAAAGTAATTGTATTTCTTCACTGAATTAACCTAGCTGACCTTTTTAAGTCTATCACCCAGCACTCTGGAAACAGTGTTAACCATGTGACACTGAAAACAATGGAATAAAAGAACAGTTAGCTCTAATTAAACCATTTTCATGTAATGTTTTTCACAATTTTCAGACATTTTAATTGCTGAGAATTTTGCTACTGAAGAAGTTTTCTACTTAAGCAAATTATTATTTTATTCTAAATTGAGTTTCACCCTTATCAACACTGATTACTGAGGCACTTTGTTTATAGTTGGCTCTTTTGTTCCTGAAGATTAAATAAGGTTTCATGTTGTTGTGTGTGTTTTTTAAACGAGAAGTACTACCAAAACTGCAAACCTCTGTGTTTCTCTGCTGTTTGCATGGATGCTTCCCGGCGCAGGCCGCTGCCAGTGGGCACCTCCTGCTCACCATCACCACTGCCAGAAGCACAAGAAACCGCTGGATCACCGCCACACATTTCCAGGCTGCGATCCTCATCAGCATCATCTAAACAATAGACGCACAAGACACAGTGCAGTCAGAATAGATTAGGACATGGAGCAGTGTTTGCTCTTTGTGTTTTTGTGAAATAATTGTTTGAGCATAATGCTATGTTGTCAGTAAAGAGGATTAAAAAACTGACAGCCTGTTCTTAAGCCTTATGGTCATTTTTAATGTGTAATATTCCATATTATACTAGGCTGAGTCAAGTGCTTTGTCTTTGATTCAATTATCAAACTGTAGCTGACTAATGCTTTGACACAGGGTTGTGTATTCAATCTAAATGTTAGAGCCTGACTTCTCACTTGACTTGGGAAATTGGAAGAAAAATCCCATATTAACTGAATTTAAAGTGCATTTCTTTTCTTAGTGAAATGGTATAGCGATACAGTAGTTTATATAGTTCAGATGATATGAAGAATAGTTTGACATTTTGAGAAAAACCCTTTCTTCACTTTCTTGGTGAGATTCAGATGAGAGGATAGCTACCACTCTCCTCCCTGCTAGGTGTGAGGCACGACTGGATGAAATCGGATATCACAATATTTTTGATCAAATACCGTGATAGTGATATTTATTGATAGTGTGATAGTATTGTGGGGATGATTATTGGTGCTTTTACAAAATATTAACACACAAACATTTCTGATAAATAATCATCAGTTATGTAGATATTAGGGATGAAACACAGTTTAATTATAAACCATGATAAAATTCCTGATGGTTAGTGTTACCATTTCCCCTCATGAGCCCCCTCACTCTGAAATCTCTCTGATGCATGTCCTGTCTGTGCGTGTGTATATTTGGGCCTGTGTGTATAAAAAAAATACAACACAGTGAAAAATATAATTTCACCTGGGGATTAATAAAGGATGCTTTCTTCTTCCTTATACTGATAATTATGATCATTTTGTTCACTATAATTTGTATATTGTTGCACATCTATACAAAGGGGTGAGTGCTCACAGACACATTTTTAAAGGAACCATTGATTAAAAACTGTAAATGACATGCAACAGGGCTGCTATGGCTTTTATATGAACCTCATACTATACAGAAAAGTATACAACAAATATTACAGTAGCATTTCGACATGAAAAGTTGGTCGCCAATTTATGAGAATGGTGATGGGAATGGTTGGAATGGTCCTTACTGCTTTATCTGTACCTCATGCCTTATTTACTAATAGAACCAATTTTTTCCAGTAATGTCAACTGAAGTCAATTTATTAATTATATAGTGTACAATAAACGCAGACTTGCATTGTTTGTAGTTACCTGATGATGTGTCTCTGTGGCATCCTCGTTCTGGGCTGCTGAGCTGTTCTTTGCAGCCTGAAGTGTCGTCCTCGAGGGCTTCACGTACGTCACTACACTGCTCAGGTGATGATGCTCTGCTGTCACTCACTAAATCACTCATACTGATCTCAAAAAACAAGTTCAGCTCTTTCAAGACCATGTCAAATTGTTTTTTCATCTCAAATTCAGGGCTGTTGTCCACATCAGACGCTGGACCGTCGCTCTTAGAGGAACCAGTGGGGGACACTGCCTGTGGGTTTAAGTTGTCCTGGAAGCACTTAGGGGAACTACAGGCTGACTCACTGTTAGGCCATTGCTCCGGCCATCCAAGAGCAGCAACATCTGCTGCTGAGATAAAGTTTGTGAGTTCATTACAACTATAATCACTGCTTAAAAATCCATTTGCCATGTTCTCAGTTTGACACTGGATTCTTTCCACTTCCTCTTCACCCTCACTCTCCTCCTCCTCCTCCTCCTCCTCTTCTGGTACAGCCTCGTGCTCATCGCTCTCTGCCCCTGGCATGGAGTGGTGAAGTTGTCGCTGGGGTGTTTTCAACAGCTGCCCGGGCAGGCTGGTGAGCAGAGGGCTGTTGCTCAAGCCAGCATCATCGCTGTCATCATCATCATCTAGTGAGAGCTGGATCTTTTCAAAAGTGTCAACCCCCCCTGGCACACGGTCGCAGAAAGTGAAGGCAGATGGCACTGGGGAGAATCTGTCACTACAGTTTAAGTCCGCAGGGTTGTTGTCAGCATTTTGTAAAGGGATTAATTCATGCGGACCTGGCACAACTGCGTCACTAGTTGCAGGGTAAGAGGAAGCCAAAAGGTCATCTTTGTTTTCAACCATGAGTGTCTCACCTTTGTGTTCAGAGAAACAACTGAGCTCCTTTCCTTGTTCATGTTGACTAACAGGGGTTTGTGTGTTACCACTTTTACTCATGTTGCCCTCTGTCCATTCACTGGTGCAGTCATCAGGTGATGCCTCAGTCTTGTCTGATGTCACTAATATCTCTGGATGATGCTGCACATCAGTGTCTTCTCCAACACTTGCCTCCTCTTGTCTTTCCTTTTCCTCTGTTGTCCCTTCCATTATTGGAATGACAGTGCTGTACACGTGATCAAACCAGCATTCAGGGTTATTTCCCAATTCCTCATCAATATGTGTTAACTTGGTGCCATATTTACTTATTTCCTCCGTTATCCAGCCATTGATGTAATCACCAGTTGATATTTCAGTTGTATCCTCTTTGAGTTTTTCATTTTGCTGCACAAGTCTTTCCTCTAAGACCAACTTTTCTGATTTCCCCTCTTCATCAGTTCTTATTTCTTCTTCAAAATGTATTTCTTTTATCTCAGTTGCCTCGTCCATTATGGCAATTTCAGTCAGTAAATATTCAACCTCCTGTGTCTTCAGGCCATCAAGACTGACAGAAAAACAGCCAGTCTGATCCTGCTCTTTCAACTGATGTCCTATAGTATCATGGCTTTCTTGTCTTCCATCCCCAGCAGGAGGAGGCTTTGGATCGCTGCTGGGACTGGATTTCCGAAAACGGCTGCCTTCGTTGCCAGTCTCGTTGTGTGTTTCGTTTGTGGTGATGGAACAAGCCTGTGGTTCTCTGTATAACTGACAAAAGTCCTCTTTTTCATCTTTGCCCTGCTGTGTTCTGCTTGGGTGATTAAACTGCCAGCTCTGGTCAGGAGCTGAAACCTCCTGTGATGGCTCGACGTCAGAACAGAATGAAAGAGGCATTTCCATCTCGCAGACGTTTACTGATGGAGATAATTTTGCACCTGCAGTGCTCTGTGAGTTACTGCGCTTCTCCTCGGCCACCCTGTCAGTTTCACTCCAGATTGTGGGGTCAATTACACTGAAAGGGCCTGCATCATTATCTCCTTCAGCAGGCTCTTGACTGATTCTTGCAGACATTGGAGTCTCTGTTGTGTGATCAGCCATTTCACTCTGAGCTTTGGCTATCATCTTGCCAGCAGCATGCTCTTCTTTTGCCCCACAGAAGTCATCAGACTCTAACCTCACACTCTCAGTTGTAATATTTCTGGCTAATAACACATCATAAGACACAATTGATCCCTCAGCACATTCAGCAGCAGAAGGGATGGAGTTTCTGCTCAGGCCATTCTCATTAACTTGGCCTTTTGTTTCCCCATCACAGGCGGCAGTATTTTCATTTCCACAAATTTGCAATTCTAATATTTTTTCCTCATTTTTTACACCTTCTGCCAATTTCCCAGAGGGCTCCTCTTCGGGGTTTGAGTAGAATGATTTTGTGTCTGTATAATCACTGGAAGATATGGGACTGTAACTCTCTTCCTTTTCCTGGCTGAAAAGTATGGTCTCACTGAATCCATGCTGGACCCTCTTCTGATTACTCTCTTCAACTTCAGCAGATTGGCTCCCTGTATTACAGAAACCTGTGTCGTGTAGTGTATCTTCATGAGTGCAATCAGACGGACATCTGACCTCAACATCACTTGAATTACGGGTGAATGCTGGGATTTGACTGACACTTATTTGGACCTGTCTCGCATCTTTGTCATTTTCAGCTGGAAGATTGCAACCACCAGAGGGCTCATCTTCAAGCGACTCCCCCAGTCGTTTGCAATCACGATGGCCGGATGTGTCAGCGCCGGTGTCTTTTGAAGTGTGAGACTCTGCTAATGCCCCACCTGCATCACCTAGCGGGTATGAGCTGAGCTTGTCACTTTCAGTAACCGGAGGCTGCTCATCTTTCACCACAAGTGGGAAGTGTCTTTCAGCAGTGTAAAAACAGGCTCTGGATGATCCTGTGTGTTCAGCATCAGAGTGTGAAGTGGTCAACTTAGTAATAGGGGTGACAATTAATTGAGTGTCTTGTTGCTCATGAGGGTTTTCATCTTCAATATCCCCACACTCTTCTGTGCACCATACGTCTGCATCCTTCTGCGACATACTTGTTGATGACAGGGAGCCAAGAGTTTTCTGAAATGTCAAAAGCTCTGGAAAGTCAAACCTGGTTTTCCCACTGTAGTTGACTGTCTTTGTATTGTCTGTCCTTGGTCGTTTGGGGGATAGTGGTGAAGAAATCTCTCTCTCAGTTTGTGGACTGATATCTTCTTTTGTGATTTTATCCATTTTCTCTTAGCTATTAAACCTGGAATAGAAACAGCTTGTGTGTGAACACTGCATTGGAAAAGCCACACTGCTCAGATCAATAAGTGCTTTTGTTAGAAAACATTTCTAGAAAAACCTATTCCACAGTAAAGAAAACTTCACAGACCGGTATTCAGAGGCAATCTAGTGATTAAAAACAGGTTCAGTACAGGCATTATACAACATGACCTCACACAAATTGGGGCACTATTTAGGCAATATACATGCAAGGTTTTAAGTCCACTGTGCAAGGGTATTTTGTGTGTGTCCAACTCTACTTTTCTATTTAAATGGTGCATAATCTGTGTGCAAAGTAAGGCATAAGGAGCAAAGGGGTTATGTTTGGCTCTTAATTAAAACTGTTTTGGGCATACCATGAATGAAACCAATGTCATCTTAAATTTCCTTTAAGAGCCAGGTCCACCTGCCTGTGGCACATTGCTATTTAAATAACTGATTTGGCAGATTGGAGAAGTGAACAGAGATGCTGAAACGACCCACATGTAGTGATTCAGGCACTGCTGTCAACCAGCTCTGTCAGACTAGGCATAGAAAACTCCAGAGGAAGTTATTTTTCGGACAGCTCTGATGGAAGTCAGGATTTATACGCTGTTTACTCCAAACAAATTCACTGTATGAACTTTGCCTGTGTGTGTGAGACCTTTTGGATGTGTAGAAGAGCACAGGATATTAATTAAACTTGGATCCTGACCAATCCTGTCAGATTTAAGCAATGCACTACTGTGTGGATGGCACAGTTTCTCTCTCTGATGCTCACACAGCGTCATCCTATTTTACCCACCTGCAACCAATCCATTATTAATCAGAATGTTAATTTTTATGACCCATAGATTAACTGCGGTGCCCTAGAACCGTGTACATGTGTTGTGAACCTACCTCTGTAAGCACATCTTTATATTTGAATAATGCATACTTTAAATAGCAAGAAAATACTGTGCTGTTGAATTTAGAGCAGGTTTTTGTTGGTCACAGGTGCAAACGCTTTCTGCTGCCTCAGGACACCAGTGTGCCATCAATGCACATGACCACATCTCATTGTAAGCCCAACACACCCATAGAGAAGGATACAGTACAATGCAGGAGTAAAGGGAAATTCTTAGCCCTTGTATGCTTAAGGGTAACTCACTAGTTCAAAATGACCTGGTGAGTTTGTTTTCCTGCACTATGTTTGTAATGAAAACAAGTTTTACTAAAAGCTAACAAGTTAATGTTCATCATTAATGCCAACATATATTTGATTTAAATTATTATTTTAGGTAATAAAAAAGTGTTACCAAAAAAGTGTTAACAAACACCTTTGAGCCTAAGAGTCTAAAAACTTTTTATATGTTATAGATGATTTTTTATAAGTAATAAACATTTATCGGATTTTCTGTTGTAATTTGTGAGGTTCACCTATTTTTTCCTCACACAGAAAACAAAATTTTTTGAAGGACTTTTTTCTCATGCAGAACACACTGAGGACACAAAATCTGTTGGGTTTGTTTATGTTGCAATTTCTGTGAGGCTGAACCACACTTCTGGGTAAAATGCCTGGACTTCATGGTAGATGATGGTCTTGTAAACCTTAGCCTGTACTCAGGGCTTGAAATGAACTTTTTTGCTCTGTGTCCTATATTCTACTTTCAATTTCCTCAGACTTAACAACCATTGTCCCAAATTAAAGTTCTTTTGGCCTTTCTACATAATATAATTTAATTAATAGCTAATTAACTGTTTCAGTATCTCACACCACTTCACTGGCTCACTCTGCTCACTCTCATATAAATAAAAAAATGATCACCCTTGCATCACTGCAAACTTGTTTTTGATTAATATATTGGTAATTACAACATATTTCATCGTAAACACTTTTTATTTTAAACACCATAACAGTGTGTAAGCAGCTGTAAGCAGGCACTGGTGCCACTTGACATTTTTTTAATTTAAACACCTCACAATTAAAATTATATATTCCATGACACATATATATATTAATTTCATTTGTAGTTTCTCTGCTGTCCCAGAATTTCCACAGACACTGTACCTTAGTGTCTTAAGAGACTATTTTTTTATTGGCCCCAGGACAACAGGGCACCTTAATTTTGAGCACCAGGTATGGGGTCCATGTTTCTATCTGTATTTCCCATGTGATGTGTTATATAAAAGCTACAGTAACTCACCTTGCACCAAACCTGCAGATTAAAAAGCATGGCAGTGATCCCACGGGAAACCTTTGAAGAAAATATAGGAGACAACAACATGATATTCATGGAGTGAATTTCCTATACCAGAACAGATTGTTACACAGCATGATGCTGATTCACTGCACAGAATACAGATAGGGCACTATAGCTCTGTGGTTGTACTGTTGCTTCCCCACTTAAACACCCCAATCACGAACTGCTGTGCATCAGTTTCTGACAATGCTAGCTTTGTTACATTGAACACAAAAGGCCTTCTTTTTCCACATCAGACACACTGCCTTGTCATTATAGGAGAAGACAATGTGTTACTAATAACATTAACGATGGCCTCTGTTTTATTCCCTGTAAGCCATGAAAGTGTGACAATGAGCAGTACCTGAAACCAAAGCAGCTAATTGGAATACAGTCAATTATTTTATAATTTACACCTGAGCTTTTCCTACTGTGACATGTCTAAATAGCCTCTGTAACAAAAATTTCTCTCTCAACCTTATGCATCCATATAAATTAACCAAAACCTGGAAAGACATATTTTAGGACACCAAAAAACAGGCACCAAACATGTGATAAGTCTGTCACCTGGCACACCACCCTGTCACACACAGATGTGTTTATAAATGTTCAAATACTATTATACACTAAATACAAATTTTTTTTGTCTATAGTGTGGGATCTGAAGAACAATATTTGAAATATTAAGAAATCTATTATTTTATTTTGCATTTAGACTTCATTCTCATAATTTTGACTTAATTGTTGAAATGCAAAAAAAAAAAGAAATCTTTCTTATGCCATTCTTTCCGCAAGAGTATGAGATAACATAAATCATTCACAAATGAATTCACAATGTTCCTACTGTCATATCAATGCTCCATAGCAGGCTAGACTTTTGAATGATCAGATGAAATAATAATATTTCTACAACCACACAACTTATCTCCCTTTATTTTGTGCATTGTACACAATGCTCCACCATGGCTGTCTATTAGTCACATACAAAGATTTTAAATTTTGGTGCTGTGTGGACTGATTTCTATCATCCATGTTACCATGACCAGCTTATAGGTATGTATGCAAAAAAGAAACCCAAAGCAAGATTACAAATAGCTGAACACAAACTACCTGCCTTTTTCTTATAAGCACGACTATTTTGAACTACCATGTTCTGAAACTCAAACCAGTAGTGCTACCTGTGCTTTTACTGTAGCTACCTCTACCTCTAAAAATAAGGATTATGTATTGTTATAAACCTTACAATAGACATTTTTATGACAGCCATGTTGATATGATATAGTAGGGAACCTTAATTAATTGTTGTTTAGTGTGTTTACCCTATCATTTTATGTTAAAATGGCTGACGTGAACATTCAATTGGTGACTTTAGCCAACTCAGCTAGCAAGCTTAGTGAACTGTATGCTAATGTTATAGTTGAAAAAGGTAAGGAAAGTCCTCCCATTTAATCTTAAACCATTTATTTGGTTGGCATTAACTGACATTTTAAGATATTTCACGTCTTTGTTAAGTTGGCATTTAATTTACTCCGAAGTTACTCACCTTCTGAAGTTAGTTTAGCACGAAATCTTGCACAACTAACCCTGGTTGGTCCAACTAATGTTACTGTCGTTTTCCTATAATCCTGTTAGTGGCGCGAAAATCATGCCGCTGCTGAACCACGTCGGTCACCCTAGATTGGCGCAACTCTCGCGAGATTTGTACATTAGTTTAGGGTTGGGTCATGGTTTGAATTAAAATGATTACTGTCGCGAGATCTTTCGCAAATCAAAGGTTCCCTTCAAGATATGACCAACTATTGCCCCTGTTGAACGCGCTCGGTAAACCCTAAAATTAGGGAAACTCGCGAGATTTGGACGAGTTGTTCCTTCATTATGAACGCTGCACAAACGTTCTGTAATATTTTATGTGACAACGCCGTGGTTAATATCTGCTTAGGTTTAGGAACAAAATATAATTGGTTGGGGTTAGGAAAGGGTCATGGTTTGGGTTGAAATTATCACTCTCGCGAGAACTTTTGCGAGTCCGACTTTTGGATTCCGTGTCGTGGGTTAGCTAGCAAACATATCGTATATTTGCATTGGATTAGAAATAGCTTGTCGTGTTACTGTCACTGGAAGACACGGTAAGGTCATCTAAGAAACAGCTAAACTTTAATGTCAAATATGAAAACTTGTGTTTTGTGTTTCTTGCAGTCTTTATTTTTCTTTTTTCCTCGCAGCATCACCTGATAAATCACGATGGGAGCGACAGAGGCAGAGATGCACTGCTCTCTCTCTCTGTCTCTCTTTCTCTCTTTCTCTCTCTCTCTCTCTTTCCCTCTCTCTCTGTCAGTATCTGTCTCCTCCTCTCTGTACATCAGCGGCAGTGTGTGTTCAGCAGCAGCATCCGACGGACCCGCACTGCTCAGTTTCGGTCGAGGTTGACTTTTCTCCCGCAAAAATTACAATAAAAACGCCACAGAATAAAACAAACCGCACGACAGAAATCTTATCTACCAGTGGCTCGATAGAAGAGCAGTTTCACACGTCTGAATCGCTTGTTTTTTTTCCGTCCTCGCAGGTTTTTCTTTTGACCACTCCAGGCATCAGACCGGACTTCTCCCGTTCACTCCTCACTCTGACACGGTAAGGATGGATGCTCTGTGTGTCATATCTGTCTAATGGAGAAAATAATTTATTTTGCACATTGACCTGCATGATGCAACCTGGTGCGTCATCCCTTTGCTTCCATGAGGCTAATAATTTATGGATTTATTGGCGTCCATATTAATTAATGAGACGCAAATTACAATAACAGCACAGATCATCTCTCTGTATAGATTACACAGCAGTTTTCTAAATGCCTGCTGCCATTTGCACGTTTTGCAGGCAAACCTGCGACTTGTCAGATAAACATGGTTGTGTCTTGCTTGGGTTTACTCTCACGCGCGCGCGCACACGCGCACGCATCAGGCTTTCAATTCAACAACAAAAGTGTGAAGACAGACTAAACAGCATCTAATCAGGCATGGCTGGTTAATGCAATCCCCTTGATCAATGCGAACTGTGTGATCACAATTTTGTCGATCACAATTGTGACTTTGCGTGGGATGTCTGTGCTTGGCACGACATGACACGATGTGGTGATGTGTGCGATGTATCCTGGTGTAGTTTGGCACTGGTGCTGATGTTGTAAGGGTGTGTGCGTGTGTGTGTGCAGGAGGAAGGTAGGGGGTGTGGTGTGCCTCCTTAACCCACATCAGCCTCACTCATCATGAGGCTACTTTTTGCAAATCAATGCAGGCATGGCCACATCTCCTTCTCCTGCACACACAAACACACACATTCACACACACATTTCTAGACAATAAGGACAGCAGGATTACACAGAAATCTACAAGATTTGCCTGAATCAACCCTTTAAACTGCTTTGTTCCTATTTGGTGTTGCCTCCTCTTGGCTGGGGCTCTGTCTGGCTCTCAAGGTCATCCCCCTGTTGGCAAATGATGGTAAAGGGACAGGGTTATGTAATAGCCTGCCCCACCGCCTGGCTCAGGGGCAGGTCTGCTGGTTGCTACAGGACTGTGAAATAAGTCATTTAACAATAGATCTTTGTGTCAGTCCGCACCTGTCAGCTGCAACTCCACATATGATTTTTTTTTTCTTGTTGGCCCTGACAAGGCCCTCGTGGACTCGAAGACAAAGGGCTATGACTCAGGTTTGGAGTCAGCATGGTGCTCTGCTCTGCAATGCACTGCAGACTGTCCCACAGTGTCTTGTCCCACACTCGGCCTCTCTCATTTCTCCAGCTAAAATAAAGGCACTGACATTTGCTGATCATGCACCATGTTCTGATTTTTCCCCCTGTAGATATGAGTAACTGGTGAAAAAACATTGCCATGCATAAAATTAAGAGCGAACAGGGGGGCGGGGTGTGTTCAGTGTTTTGTGCTAACAAGAGTGTCATGCCTCTGCATCCAAATCACACCCTGATTACGCTCACATCACTTTCCTTGGATTTCTCCTTTTTAACTGTGACTTACGCCTCTTTTCTTTGTTCGTCTTTTACTGAAGATGCAGTTTTCTGTTGCGGAGAGAGAGAGAGAAAATATGAGTGAGCTGCAGAATGTTGAAGGAATTTAATTATGATCACATTCGTAGGCGACTGACTGTCGAGCAATCGCTGAGCGCGAAGATTTTCTTCAATTATTTAGCATTTAAAGAGAGTTTGCATCCCATTCTTCTTTTATTGCAGCACAAGGTTGATGCTTAAGATGAACGGGACAGATGAGAGGGTGGAAAGGCTCTTGCACAGTTCTGACACATGACAGTTAGTGGAGGCGTTGACATGAAAACAAAATGTATGGAAGGCAAGTATGAGCATGAATCCCTGCTGTGTGGCAAACCTGTGCAAAAATGCGTGTTTTCTTAGCGCCAGACTGACCATCAAATAACTCACACCTGTGAACAACAAACAAAAGATGAAGATCTCTAAAAAAAAATGTGGAGGAAGATGATGTTTGAAATCGCTCCAACACACCATGTTGCCACATGCGTCACTTTAAAGGTTGTGCAGTTGCAGGTTTTATATAAAGTCAGCTGCGGAGGATGTGTGATTTACTTAAGTGTTGCCTTTTTGTACACCATGAAGATGAATTCTTTAACAAGGAGTAAAAGTTGTTACATCTTATAATATAAGATAATTTTGGGCGTTAATTAATAAGGTCTATGTAGAGCTGGGCAGTGCCTCCATATTATATTGACAAAGTGAAAAATTATTTTTTTTAAAAGCCTGGCATGCAAAATTTTCCTAAGAAAAAAATGCATGGATTCGTATGAACGTAATCCCTCTAAATCATCGCTTATGACCCATTACAAGTGTGTGGTGGTGCCTGTGTCTGCAGAGACCTTTCCCTCTGCCTGCGTTTCCTTATGTTCTCACGTTTTGCTCTACTCGGGACACTTCTGGGCTTCAGCCTGTTTGACAGTGGTGTGTAACGCCAAGCCAACGCAGCACACAGGTTTTGAGGCTGAAACTCTATAAAAACATTGCGACCAATCACATTCTCAGTTTCTTTCTGCTGCTGGGAGCTGCAGAAAGCGTTTTACACATATACATAGGCAGAGCAGACTGAGGATTGCTTTGGCTGTATTCATGCAAAATCCAGCGCTGTGCAGAGGCGTGGTCGTGTTCATTTGTGTTTTAGAGAGTTACAGCTGTGGAACAATCAGAAAATAATGTTTTATTTCTCAGATTCACTGCTTTGT
>JAJHUR010089239.1:26579-49387 GCA_027495735.1 Lutjanus campechanus | reverse complement strand
GATACATAAACAAAATCCTCAAATAAAAATATATTATACAAATAACAGTTCTGATCATTACTCATTACATATTAATATTTCCTTTGTTATGTCATGCAGATTACAGCAGATAAACATGTTGAATTTACACTGCACATTCACATAAAGGATACAGTCTGGTTTCAGACTGAATCACAGTACATCTATAATTTGTTTTTCAGCAGTTTATATTGATAGTAACTGACCAATCAGAGCTTAGTCGGAGGAATTAAAAACTTTGGTACCAAGTTCTAAAAACAGCAACAGAGAGGTGGCTATAATAATGGCGACAAAGTGTACAGTGTTGCCCATTCACTTACAGAAACAAATGGCATATTTCTTAAAGGGACAATTCACCCCAAAATCAAAAATAGAGAAAAAGACATATTTTCCCCCTGGCCTGTAGTGCCATTTATCCATCTAGATAAATTTGGTGTGAGTTGCTGAGTTTTACAGAAACCAGCCATGGAGATGTCCGCCTTCTCTACAGTATAATGGAGCTAAATGGCATCCGGCTTGTGGTGCTCAAAGCACCAAAAAATACTTTTGAAAAACTTAAAACCAATGTCTCTTTTCAGAAATCATGACCGGGTTACTCAGGATAATCCATGTAGGAACTACTGTCTTTCTATAGAAGGAAAGATAGTAGTACAGTAAACTCTAAAGTAGTTCTGGTAGATTGTACTGCAAAAAGAAAATAGTTCCTAAATGAATTTGCTCACAACAAGATCTGTAGATTATCTTGAGTAACCACGTCATGCATTATGGAAAAAGACACTGTTTTTGAGATCAAATATATTTTGGCATTGAGTTTCATGATACTGGAGAGAAGGCAGACACCTCTATGGCCGATACCCCCAAAACGCTGGGACTTGCGCCAAAACAGTATCGATGGATAAATAGCACTATAGGCCAGTTATTTTGAGGTGAACTGTCCCTTTAATATGTCATCATGAATAATAGTACAATACAAACGTTTAGGGCAACATGGCAATCCAAATGACGTCAACTGGGATTGGCTCTCCCTCCCCAACTCCTACTGCCCGACCCTTCAGTGGGCTCTGTTCTGATAGTAACTCTAGATTTGTGAAACTCTTGCAAGATTTGTACTAATTGTTTCTTCATTGAATTCATTGTTTCTAACCTTTTTTAAAATTGCTTGAAGTTGTGAATTCCTGTCTGTCAAGTTATGAAATTTAAAAAAATAATAATAAAACAAACCAAAATAAATTAGACATATTTCATATGTATAAATCCTTAAATAATATATTTTCAGCAAAATATTTGAATTAGAGTGTTGGTATTAATATTTTTAAACCTTTTTTGGTAGGAGATGATTTGTCCCAATTCTCAAGAATCAGTGATGTATTTATACAAATCATTAGGTAACCATGGTAACACGGGTGAGTCCTGATCAATTAGAAGTAGTTAAAAGCAGTTAAAACTTCAGTGTGTTGTTTGTATGATACTCTGTGTACTTTAGCGGTTTATTTAGTCCATGAAAAAGTATTAGATGATCTCTCTCTTCATGTAATTTTGCTGTGCAAGGATGCCTCTTTTCATCCTGTCTCAACCTGTTAGTCATTCATAACATGCAGTTGACTAATAATAGCAACAATGCTCATAATCAGTTATTTCTTTGTGACACTACACTGTAACCACTGAGTCACATTTACACTGGCTGCAGCTGTACACGTCATACACACACATTATGTTTTCTCCTTTCTGCTCTCCACCGTGCTTCTCTCTGTGGTTAATACCCATCCTCCGATCCTGCTCTCAGACTGTGCCATACGTCTGTGACAAATGACTTGTAAACTCACATTAACGTCAGAAGGAGGGAGCGGAGCAGCGCCCCCACGCCATCCCTCTGCTCTGCCGATTCATGCGGTGACAAATTTGGAGGGTTTGGGGAGAATGGAGCAAGAAGGATCTAATTTAGGTTGGGGTGGTTAGGGCTTTGGATGAGGCTGTGTGTGTGTGTGTGTGTGTGTGTGTGTGTGTTTGCATGTGTGTGTGTGTTTGCATGTGTGTGAGAGCGATCCAGGCGTGGGATGGACTGTAAGAGCCCGCTGAGAAGCATCAGACTACCTCCGTGGAGGAGAGAGAAAGGAGAGGATGAAGTAGGAGTGAGGGATGGCAGAGGGAGCGAGTAAACGGCCCGTGAAGCCAGATGGATGGAGGGATGGAGGAGGAAGAGGAGACGGGAAGTTGAAGACAGTGGCAGACGATAGGATGGAGAGAGAGAGGAGGTGACAGACAGAAATGAAGACACAGAGAGCCAATCAGAAGACAGGGAATGGTAAAATAGAGGATAGATAGAAAGATCGACTCCTCAACCTCTATCCTTCCTTCTTCATTCCTTGATCTCCACACTTCCCTCACTTCTCTTTTCACTTGTCTATCCTACTTTACCCCCAACAATCTTTAACTCCTCCCTCATTTTTCCATCCATACTCTCCCCACCTTCATCTCCTCTTCAGGCAGTATTGCAGCAGTATATGATATCTACGGATAGCTTCCAATGACTGGTTCCATTTTGGACCTGGTTCCCCATTCACTAATCTCTGAAATTACCAAATCTCTTATCAAACATTTGATCTCTCATTCTGCTTTTTTATTAGTAAAGAGCCATTTAGAAAAGATTAAGGTTACATTAGCAGGATTTCCACTTCTAACCACTGCTAACAGTTGCTTTGCCAGTTAAAATGACATCAAAATGATATCAGGTTTAGTTAATTATCATTAATTCCACAATTCCCTGCCATTGCCTTTGGGGGCAGCCCTCCTCTCTTTTGAAAAAACCAAAAACAAAATATTTGGAAGGGACCAAGAGTTTTGAAAATGACCATGATGCCTATGCAATGTTTCTGCTATAGTTACAACGCAGAAGTTAATGATAATGATCTGTTACACCATATTGTGGTGATTTGATGTTGTCCAGTCAAAATTTCAACAAAAGACACTGGTGTCTAAAAACTGTATTGACAGGAAACAGGGACAGGAGAAAACAGCTAAATCGGCTGGTCCAGTGTCGGCGGGGCATCAAGGCCACTGTGACCACAGGACTTTGATGGGGGGCTCAAGACCAAGCATGACAGTCATACCCATTATGGCCACCATGAAATTCCTGTTGTGGTCTACAAAGATCATATTTGATATACTGTATATAGCAATCAGCCACAACTTTAAAATGACCTGCCTAATATTGTAATTTCTTGTAGGTCCCTCGACCCGTCAAGGCCTGGACTCCACAGACCTCTGAAGGTGTGGTGTCTAACACCAAGATGTCAGCAGCAGATCCTTCAAGTCCTCTAAGTTGCAAGGTGAGACTTTCATGGCTCGATCAAATTGAGAAATTTGGAGGCCAAGTCAACATCTTGTCAACACCAGAACACCCTCCACTGCTTCATGGTCCACGTCTGACCATATTGGCCCTTTCATTGGGGGACAGGAGTTAGCATGGGCACTCTGACTGCAGCAAGCTGTGATGCACTGTGTGTTCTAACACTTTTCTATCAGAGTCAGCATGAACCTTTCCAGCAATCTGTGCTACAGTAGCTCTGTGGGATCGGACCAGACAGGCTAGCCATGGACACCCATGATGACCCTGTTGCTGGTTCACCAGTTGTCCCTTCTTGGACTACTTTTGGTAGGTACTAACCATTGCATGCTGGGAGCACCCCACAAGGCCTGCTGTTTTGGACATGCTCAGACTAATACCGCTTTTCCCTACATGGTGGTGACTAGGCTTGACTCAGTTTGACTCGGCACGTCAGCCCAAAATGGCGGGGATTTGCATCACATTACAAAAGGGCTACCCGCTTAAAAGTGTGTCTTTAACTGACAGGTGCTTATTTTCAGTCAAGGGACTGTATAATGGTGAATAAACACATTTCATTTCCTATAAAATCTTCAGAATATAAGTTGTTATTCATAGATTTTATTTTGAAGCAGCAATATCAGGAAATGTTAAGTTTTCATCAGAAGCTAGAGAGAAAAAGAGATTCAGTTAGCAGCTCCAAAAGTACTGAGTTGAACACTTGGAGACTTTTGAAAACCTCTTGCTCTCTGGCATCTGCTTTTTTGAAGGAGATCATCATGGGTTGGCTGCGGAAGGAGAAATGTCACCACACACCCGCTTGGAGGCAGGTTGGACATTCTTTGGCCCTACTCTTGAGATGGTCCATCTCAGGTGTGGCTCAACACAGCTCAGTGTGTTAAAAGTGGTGACAATGGAAAAACCCCACCCGTCGTCTAGCCACCACAATTTGGTCCGTGTCAAAGTTGCACAAATCCATACACTTGCCCATTATTCCTGCTTCCAAACAAATCAACTTCAACTTCACTTGCTACCAAATATATCCCTTCCCTTGACAGGTGCCTTTAAAATGAGATGATCAGTGGTTTTAATGTTGTATACGAGTACTATCAGACCTGTATTGCATTGAAAATTGGCTGTTAGGTCAGATTCCAGACTCAGACAGACGACTATTAAACCCTCAGATAATCAGGTGGTCAGATAGTCAGACAGTCGGGTAGCACCTCGGGGTGGTGGAGGTGTTGTGGCGGGGCGGGGGTGATAATCCACGGGCCATAAAGCAGTGCCAGCCTGGCATCGTCATGGCGACGGAGGGACCGGAGCAGACACTGTCCCGCTACTCCTGCCAGAGAGAGGAGCATGTGGAGCTGTGTGTGTGTGTGTCCATCTAGGAGGATGGAAAGGCAGGAGGAGGCATAGATGATAGAAGGAAAGAAGAAGAAAGAGTGAAAGATGGAGGGAAAGAGGGAAGCATGGACGAGGTATAGAAGGAAGGAAAGGGGAAAGAGGGGAGCAGACAGTGCAGAGAGGGGGGACACACGGAGCCTCCAGCTGGAGCCCCTCTGTGCTGCAGGAACACACCCCCAGGCTCACACACACACACACGTTCGAGCATGCAGTCCAAGGCAAGTGAGAGCGCACTCGGGTGCACACACTCACACACCTACAGCGGACACACACATTCACTCACACACACACACACACACTCGTCACCTCATGTGCCCATTACAGCAGCCAGGGCCAGCCGGTGAATATGAATAAAATCATCTTTTCCTAAATCTCCATCTCTCCCTCTGTCTGTCTTTCTCTTTCTCTCCATCCATCCCCACCTCCTCTTTCTTTCCATCTCTCCATTGTCTCCTGTTCTCCACGGCTTCTCTTTTCCTTTCTCTTTTTCCCATCCCTCTCTTCTTCCTCTTCTTCTCCATCTCCATCCTCCTCTTGGTCCACCTCAGGCGGCGCTCTGCAGTGGCCTGAGCAATAAACTCAGGGGACCCTGCTATCACAGCAAACCAATTACCCAGCAGCACTGGGGGCGCACACATACATACATACACACACACACTCAAACATTGCCCTCGGGAACCTGTCACTAAAACACACACACACACGCACACACAAAGCAGATCATAGAGCATCACCTAACCACTTACACACACACACAAAAAAAAGGAGCAGCCTGTCCACAAGGAGTTGAGGTGGAGAAATAGAAGTCAAAGCTAAATAAAGAAGCCAATAAATGATTCATTTCAGTGATTTAAAGATGCACAGATGAAAAGAGGACAGTAGAAGAGTATTGTCATGATACTATGGTTTTAACTTTGGCACCAAGTCAGGGCCAGATTAAGCTGCCACAGGACCCAGGGCAAAAATGAGCTATCAACCCCCTCACTGTGTAATGGAATACTACCTGGCTTCAGATTTACCACGCAGTTACTTGACTAAACACAAAGTGATTCATAGAAAACAAAACTGCAACAATGAAGGTCTTAAAACAAAAGTTTGACACAATGAAACTCCATCGCCGTTGTCATTGTGTTTAGATTGTCACCAATTACATGTATAGAGGCAAATATTTTTCAGCACAGGCCACCAAGCCCCAAAGTTCAGAACACCCACATGTAAATTTATGTAAAAACAATACAGAAAATGCAATTAATACACAGCCTTCTTTAACTGCAACATTTGTGTTCACTTTTCCCATGAAAAATGAGCTACTCTTCTCAGCTAGTTGAGGTGGTACATCACGCCCTTACAGGCTTCATATTCTGGCCACTGACACTCCTGCTTTCTGGTTCTTCTGTAAGAATATTAATAGCAGTCAACCCAGACTTCAGCAGTCCCGACAAATCAGTAGCTAGCTGGCGACAAGTATTGTTCCCTGTTTTTGTAGAATGATGAACTAAGAGACATAAGTGAATCAGGATGTTTGTAGAACTGTAACGTTGTGTTGTTGATGGCTCGCATGGGATACAAACTGGTGGCCACAGGGGGCCACTTATATATGGAATATTTGGTCTCCACTTCTTGTGGCCTCGGGCCATCTGGCCGTGTCAAACCTTGTTCAGGAAGCCGATAATAGATTCTTATGTGAAGGCATAATTTGCACACTGTTAATACTTGTCTTCTAGGTTTTGACCATAGAGCCTTGACCTCAGGAGTTGGTAGTGGTCACTTGTGGTAAGTGTTCTCTGTGCACACAAAGAAAAACCACAAGAAATATCACCTGCATCAAAGCAGAGCACGCAAGCACTCCTGACATTCTTTAACAATCGCTTACCCTGCTACCAAAGAAGTTCATTGAGCACTCCTCCCATACAAGACTGTCCTGGGAAACAGATGAATCTCCCGAGGCCCCCTTTACATTCAGACAGAATTCCACCAGCCTTAGATCCAATCATGCCAATCACAGCTGTCTATGTAATATGGGAATATCTTTACAATGATTAACGGAGGAGCGTCGCCAGTCCAGATTTTAAAAAGTCACAGCTCTATCCACTTGTGTCCAGTCAGCAGGTTCTTCCAGTGCCTCAAGCTCAGCAAACTCAAATCAAACTGTCAAACTAAACAGGCAACCGCCATTTTGTGTCCTGCTTGAAAACTGACCAAGCACCACTTCAGGTTTCATTGCTCTGATTGGTTGTAGGTCTATCCAAGTGCGTCCAGAGGCATTTTGGCCTGGCCACATTGATAACTGAACTGAGAATTTCCAGATTAACTCAACTGCAAATTAGTTGTTGCCAGGCTAACAGAAGACATTACCATGAAGAAATTAAGGTCTGAAGACGCTTTTATAATGATATTCCTCAAACTTTTTTAAAAATTGTTGCGTGCTACCTTGAAACATAAGTCCGAAATATTAGGTTTACAGAAGCTGGTGACAATAAACGTCATACAGAAACTCACTTGTGTGCAGTGCAAAAGCAGGTGTTACTCACCAGGGGGAGCCGTAGATCCTGAAGCCCCGTACTGTGACCTCAGAGTCCTGCAGGTAGATGCAGTTGGTGAGCAGCGACTGGACGTTCTCGTAATTCTCTGGCTTCAGCTTGGAGGCAGACGGGAAGTAGTAGAAGTCCTGCTTAATCAGGTCGGCCATAAACTCCTGGTCGAAGGTCAACTCGTGGTTTCCGGCGATTACGATCTTGATATCGTAGGGCAGGGTACCTGTCACGGGGGGAGAAGGGGAAGTTGAGGAGTGAGAGAAAGGAAAGGTAGGGGGAGAAATAGTTTTGCAATACGAGACAATCTGAGATCTCGCTGCCCACTAATTGCAAAATAGTTGATTGAACTGCAGTGAGTACAGCTGCTAACAAACCTACGTCCCTTACTTTTTTTTTAAGGACACACCTAACCAGAAATTATGCTCTGCCCCCATTCTCCTCAACTGTAATCACACGACTTCTGCTTGTCACCGCCCAATTTGAATTTGGTCCAGATATCAAAACACTGGCTGTTGCCCCCAGAGGCTAAATCACCGTCAGAGGATAGCCGATGGGTTCCAAAATTGGGAGAAATAATATGGAAGTAGTAAAGGAAAGGAGTGGAGACAAGGATGGAAGATGAAGGCCACGTAGAGGTGGAAACAGAAAATTGAGAGAGACATCAGGACTGGACAGGCCAGACGGAGACACAGGAAGGAAAACGGGGTGGCAGACAGAGTGGGAAGGAACGAGGACTAGAAGGAAAATTGGGGACGACATGAAGCCCATTCCAGACAGCTTGGCATTCACACGCGACAAGGCTTCCTCATTGTTTTCCCCTCCATTTCTAGCAAATCTGTACATCTGTCTTAGCTTCCCTCCATCAGTCAAGGTCTCAACCCAGTGCACTGCTGTCTTCTGTTTATGGAAGCATAGCCGAACGCATCCGTCAGGGAATCTTTATCTGGAGGAATGATGAGGAGGGAAAGCAGAAAGGACGATCATTGTGAAGTTTACGACGCAGAATATTAAACATTTACCGACTATGGCAACCGCCGCTGCATCTTTCCTCCCCTTCTCTCTCAAATCATCCTCCTCTAATCAAACACCCACTCCTTCACATCTCAGCCCCCCCATTTTCTCCTCCGTCTCAATGGCTTTAATTGGCTATTCAGAGCCTGGCACAGCAGGGCGCGCGATCGATCTGCGCCCATCAAACCCAGCGGCGGCCGGCCCTTCACAAATCTACATGATGTTTTCAAAGCTCTGCTGAGGAAACAGAGAGCCAGCACTGACAAACATCTGGGGGTCTTCTTTGTCAGGTAGAGCGGCTGACGGAGAGTTCAATCACCATGGCTTTTTTTTTATTACTGCCAGGACGGCGCGGCGTGCAGCTGAGCACATCGGTTCGTGTGTCAGTATGTGTGTTTGTGAGTGACTTTCCCTCGCGTGTGTGCGAGTTTGCATGCATCTGTGCATGAACGTGTCATGTTAGTGAAAAGGAGTAATTAAACTGAGCTTTAGAAGAGGCTGACAGCCCGGCGACGGCTCTGTCATAACAGCCAATCACAGCCCGCTGACAGAAAGAGAGAAAGAGTAGGGGGGGGGGGACAAAAGGAGGGAGAGGAAGGAGAGAGCGACAGAAATACTTTAGGAAGCCCAAAAATCCTTGAGTGTGAAGGAGGAATAATAACGAGATGAAAGCAGCTGTCAAAGAGTGCCCATCTCTGCAGTTTGGTCCGGGGCCGCCCCCTCTCCCCAACACGGCTCCCATTTGTTTGGCAGAAGGGCTTGTGTTTAGTTGTCAAGCAGACACCAAAAAAGCCCCGTAAATGAGGGGCTGCACCTCCACAAAGGCGCACGTACACACACGCCACCGCACAATCAAAAGATCTTTTAGATTCCTTTTCGTCAGACTTGGGCATTCGAAGTAGTGTTCACTCAATCGTCCCTGGATAAACCAAGGTTGACGGAATACTTCACTCCAAAATAAAAATTCAATCATTATTTGTGTCTCACACAAAGTATCGAAGGTAATGGGGCTGCCTTCTTACAACTCCAAAAAACTGCATTTTCTGACTATCTAATGTGGTATCATCAATGTGTTTCGCATCAGGAGGACTGCACCGCCGCTCCCAAAGTCCAATATTTACCTCTCCATGCTTCTCACAAATATTGAGAAAGGTCAGACAAGAGGTAATAAAGAAATACTCAAGTAAACATTACACTTTTGGGCCCACAGTGCAGTTTTATTGACTACACAAGACTACACTACATGAAGCACTTGGAAACCTCTACCAATGTTCATCTTTTTTGGCGCTTATTAATTCAAGAGTTATATCCATGTGGCATCTATCTACCAATGCAAAATGTAATAGGATTTAAAAAAGGGCTGAGTACCAAACTTCAATACTTTTATGGTACCAACTGACATTTTCTGATACTTGATGGTACTGAAACAATTCTTTGTCATTTGATACCAAATTTAAATACTTAAGAGTTTTGGCAGTTATTTATATTTTGTATATGGTCCAGTAGCGTACGCATATTCCATCAGTTTCTTCATTTTTTGTAGGTTATTTTTGGGGGCTTTTTGCCTTTATTTGATAGGTGACAGCTGAAGATATAAAAAAGAGCAGAGAGAGGGGGGATGACACGCAGTAAATAGGCCGCAGACAGGAGTCAAACTGGCGGCCGCTGCAGAGGACCGATAGTACATGGATGGGACACACACTTTACCAACCAAGCTACAGGGGTGCCCCTAGTTTCTTGATTTGGTGTCGAAGCGGTACCGGTAACATGAATTTGTGAAACTGCTCAGTGAACTTCATCTCTTGTCTCACACAATATATGTCAGCAACACCAACATCGATGTCCTTTGTAACATTACAAAGGACAAGGCTTACCCAACGAGTCCTGGTCATTTTATCAGCCAGAAAGCGAAAGAACTAGCAAGACCCATTGCTGTGTGACAACATCCACAAACACACAGGCATAGTGGCTTTAGCAGCTAACGCTAGCTTGTGGAGAGAGAAAGTTATTACTTTCGCTTACACCACTTTCTAAGTACGTATCTTCACAGTCCGATACTTCAACAGTTTTAGGACAAACAGTGACTCTCTTGAGTTGTAAAATTATTTTTTAAATTGAAAAAAAACAGATGTCTAACTTGAGGCAAAATTAAAACGGGATAAAAGAATTATTTGTTTCTCTCCATTTGCTACCATTAAATTTACCAGTCCAATGGTGAACCACCAGAAGAGAAAGCACTTAATCTCTCTATAGAGGTCTTCTAGCTAACTTGTTAGCAAACATTTACACATCTAGCATAGCTTTAGCACTCATTTGGAGTCATGTTTGTGTCCACATGATGAATGTAAATCCAATATTCACACCTCCTTTTAGCTCTGGTTTGGTCTCCACCAACTCCTGAGAAATATATCTATGCTTCTAGCTGCTAAATGCTAAATTTCCGGGGCAAAAGAAAGAGAAACATTGAGTTAAGCTAAAAGGCTTTTTAAAAAACTGTAGGGAACTGCAGAGGCAATATTCTCTCCCCTCCCTTTTCACACTTTTTCATTTGCTCCTATGTTAATATGAAAATATTAGCAGTGTAGCTTTAAGCATGAGTTGAAATTTCCTTGCATTTATCACACAGCCGACTGTTCCTTTCTAAGATCTTTGCTTACTACTTGTATGAATCTGGTTTTACTGCATCTCATACTGCCGCACAAATTCATCAAACAACACGTTTTCTCTGCAGCCTTAATGACGACTGTGATAGTTTGTGGAAAAAGAGCTCACCAGGAAAGGAGCCAAGTAGCTACATGGGAGCGCAGCGTCTACCTGGAGACTTGTTTAGCTTGTTGTCTCAGTCTTTGAAGACGGAGCAGCCTGAGTGTGAAGTGATAGATGAATACTGGACTGACCTGAGACTGCATGCGAAGCAAAAATGCAAAATGTCTATGAAAAATAAATGAGGTAAGGTCAAGAAGAAGCTACCTTTAGTCTTTAGTCTGTAAAACTTTATTATTAATATATTAATATTTCAATGACACTTTCTATAAAGACCACATATATAGTGCATTATGGTACTATGGCATTTATAGTAAATTTTAATGCATTCATAATGCTTTCTGATGCACTATATCTGCAAAAGTCATGAAACATTCTAGATGTGACTTATTATGAGTTATATGTTTAAGTGCCTCAAGTATGCTCTTGACTAGTTGACTGGTGACTTTCTGGCATCTTACATAATAAATTCACTTATGCTACAGAAATTCTTTTAAATCCATGAAAATACACAGCATTTTACTTACCACTAACAATGAAAGGCTATCGTAAAGTACACATTATTGCAGACACATCAATAATTACTTTACTTACAACACACACAATTGATTTTTTTATGATACTGTGTGAACTACAATATTATAGCATACTATGTTTTTAGTACAGTTGATTGCTAAGGTGTGTACAGGTGATTAGGATTTTTTTTAAACCAGGGGTTGGGGGCGCTGAACTTCTGATGGCTTCTGAAGAGGGGCACACCTGAAAAAATTTTAACATTTTGTTACATAATACGGAGCAGCTGAATGGTAACAGCCCCCCACCCCCACCCTTTTATACCTACTAAATCATACCAGCACCCCTTTTTAAAATTTGTGTAAGTAAGCATCTCCATAAACTGATTAATTTCAGATAACATCAAAAAACTTGAATTACTGAACAGAGATCAATTTTTAATTGTGCAGCAGAGCTCTGCTTCATTTCAAATCTGGATTTACTCAGTTTTGTTAAACTCAGAGAACTAATCTTTGATCAAATTCATCTTTGTTGGGGCAACCCAGTCATAATGCAGACCCCCATCAGTCAACCTGCTCATAACTGCTGAAGAGCATCCATAAGACACTCGAACTTATAATTTACAATTAGTCACATCTATAATGTTAAAGACTGTTGACATAGTGCATCAGAAAGCATTATATATGATGCATTATGAATGTATTATAATTGACTATGAATGCCGCCATTACACACTATAGATGTGGTCTTCATAGAAAGATTTTCGACTCCACGTACGTTCCAACAGTAAAACCTCATCTACCTTCATCTCCAAATAAACACAGAGAAATGCAATGATTCAAGAAGAATCATCCAAAGCCACGACTGTGGTGTTCATACACAGACAAGCTGAGGGAGAATGAAAGCTGCTTTGGATGAGATCATCAGCTAAATGCCTCAAATGCAAACATCAAAAATAAGCCACAGACACAGACGTGTGTCTGTGCATGTGTGTGAGCCTGAGGGGAAGACAGACAGCGAGGCAACACGGCAAAGACAGCGACATAACAGGGCGCTCATAAATTTTCAACAAATAAACACTATCTGTGTCTGCTCGGAAATTCTGCAACGTGAGCAGTTTTTCACCCATGAAGTTTGACGGCCAACTGTAAACTGAGAGAAATAAATCACAGGGAGAAATATAAAACTCCACCAGCTGGACACAAATACCCCACCATCCTCCACCACACACACACACACACACGCTCTTACTTAGCAAAATTAAATTTCAATTTCATGGATGAATTTTTTGAAAGTTTCCCCAAGAAATGACAATATGAGAATACCAAGTAGCTGAACTTTATATAGCTGGATGTGACTAAAAGCAGCCAGCATGTGCATCTGTTTATTGTAGCAATTTTGTGTCCCAGCCGACTGCTGTCAATATAAAATAATAATACAAAAAAAAATCAGCAATACAGTCCCTTATTGTGCATGTCCACAAAGAACAAATCAATCACCAAAAAAACAATTTCTGCATCAAATGAGAATGAATGTGTTGCTTTTGTGACAAAAGCGAGAGAAGAAAAGGGAGAGGATGTGGGTGGAAGTGTGTTGAGGGATCGGGGGGGGGGGCGCATCTAAACATTTGGGGCGACATTCCCCCACAACACGCGGGCCACGCTTTGTCGGCCCCGCCATCTTTTGTCTTTGAATTCAAAAGGCTGCTTTTAAGCAACAAATAGTTTTAATTTGTCTGTGAGTGAAACGGCGGTGGCAGCGGCAGCGTGGGGCGGATGGCCACGTCAAAAAAAAAAGAAAAAGAGGAAAAAACAAAGTCAGCGAGTGCACAGATTTGAGGGAAATAGACGGCGCAGGCTGAGAGCGGAGTGGAAACAGCTGGACTTTCCTTCTGTCCCCTCATCCTTTTTATTCCTCTCTGGTTCTGGTTCAATCCCTCCTCGCTCCGTGTCTTTGCTCTTTTGTCAAGCGTCCACCCCCCTCGAGTCATACACATCCCAGATCTGCTGTCTGACACCACAAAAAAACCTCCGTCCTCCCATGAGCTCCGCACAGCGGACCTTGTGTTAAGTATAAATGTGTGTTAAAGCGCCACATGCAGCCTGAGGGGTATGTGCACATAAGCATAAAATTTGTGTATCCTGACGTGTGGATGCATATGATTATTTGTGCATCTATACACTGGCTACAGTATCCGCATGTGTGGACTCCCACCACCCCCGCCACAGGAAATCTTCCGGAGTTCGGCCACCATTGTTCCGACGCTGCGATGGGTGGTCTGCTCTTTGAAGAGGAAAATCCCTGTTCTGCCCAAAGCTCTGGCATGTACAGGGGGATTACTGCCCATTGTGTGTGCATGTGTGTGTGCGCGCTCTTATGTGTGTGTGTATGCGTGCATGCAGAAAACCAAAAAAACAGAAACGTCCTGCCTGCCAAGACAAAGTTAATTCCTAAGAGTGTGTGTGTGTGTGTGTGTGTGAAGAGACAGGTGTGTGTGTGTGTGTGTGTGTGCGTGCGTGTCCATACCAAAAACTAGTAGCCAAAACGTCCTGCCAAATAACTTAGTACCAAAGTGTGTGTGTCTAAAATGTCTATGAGTGTGTGTGCAGTTGCAGAAAACGGAGGCCAAATATTTGCTGCCAACCCAAAATGCTTAAATTAATACCAGTGTGTGTGTCAGTATGAGTGAATGCATGTGTACGAGAAGCAGAAGCCAAAAGTTTCTGCTAAAATTAAATTAAGGGAAAAATACGGTTCCCCTAAAAAACAATCCATAGACGCGTACAAAAGTAATCCCTCTCAGTCATCACCCACGACCCACCACAAGTGTGTGGGGTGGCATCTGCATCTGCAGAGACACCGCCTACTACCCATACCCTCTTATTTTCTCATTATTTTGCTGTGCTCAGGACGTTTTAAAACCCAGAATGTTGGTATCTGACATCCTGGGAATGACACTCAGAAATCAACTCTTTCTGGTGCGTTTTAGGGGCGTCACAATTCTCCAAATCCACAATTCAATTTGACTTTCATGCTCACAATTCAATGCAATTTTTTGATTTAAACCGATGGCTGTGCCTTTGTTAGACTGTCAAGTTTTGGTTCGTAAAGATCAACAGATGATTGGGGGTTTTTTGTTCAGGCAACTATCATTTACATTTTCACATTCTAGCCTATATGGTATCAGGCATCATATAAGCTATGGTAATTTTTTTCACTGACGGAAACAGGATGATGATTAAATAAAAAGAAATTTATAATGACAAAAACTATGACAAAATCTATTGACACTTTTTGTCAACAAAGAACAATGAGAAAAATGTTAGGGAGCAGCGAGTGGACAAGAAATCCAATCTCGAAGGCTGAACTGAGGGTGTGTGTCTGTTCAGTTCAGCCTCTGACTGCACTCCGTACCAAGAGACTCCGCTCCACACCAAGAGACTCCGCTCCACACCAAGAGACTCCGCTTCTTTCTGTCAGAGTTTTAATATTCTAGAGGAACAGTTAAATAAAGCATAAGGTTACATTTTAGTCGACTACTACTACTACTACTGTAGATTATGACTTGTATCACACAATTCCTGGACATTTCGTTGACAAAAACTAGACTAAAACTAAAAAAAATCAAACTGGCTAAAAGATGACTTAAAACTAAATGTCATTTCATTCAAAAGACTATGACTAAAACTACATCAAAATTTACTGTCAAAAGAAAACTGTCTGGATGATAGGCAGGGTGGAGAGATCCAAAAAATGCTAGGATAATCCCAGATTCTGCCTTTGATTTCAGTTATTAAAAATGAAAGCTCTTTATGATTGATTTTCAGTTTAATATTGAAATTGTGATGCCCCTGGTGAGTTTACAAACAGCAACTAGCAATCCTACCTATTCTCCCTGTAAATACAGTTTGTAGGTTATTAGCTTAGCATAAAGAGTAGTAGCAGGAGGAAACAACTAGCCCGCTCTGTCCAAAGAAATATATGGCAACTCACTAGGGATGCTCACGATTAGTCGACTACTGTATACGATTAAACGTCAACTCCCTCACTAGTCAGCACCAGAAATAATAGTCATTTAAACTATTTATCAATATTTAGTCATGCACAATGCCAGTTATCTGTCACTTCTAAGATTTTATGCAGCCACCCACCACTAGTCGGGGCTGCGCCACTGTCAGACGGCAGCCTCTCTCACCCAGCATGTTCACCCCGATCGCCTATGCAACCCTGGTTCATATCAGCAAAGTCAGACAGATGACAGCTCGTAAAACCAGCGCGGTTTGGCAGTGTTTTAATCTAGACAATGCAAATAATGTTGAATGTAGACTGTAACACTCTGTGTAGCAGACCTGCAGCTAACGCTAGCACCAGGTCGTTTACCTGCAGACGCCGTGATCCTCTTCGGTCTGAAAAGTTGAAGCATTCAGTGAGTTGTTGTAATGTTTTGTAAGTTCATGTGTAAGGTTTGTATATTTAGCGAGCATAGCGCACATTTCAGCGGCATTTAAAGTACAATTTGGCAATTGTTGACTGTGATTAACGTCTTCAAATGGCTCTTAATAAATTCTGCTCAATTTTAGCTGCTTTCTGACTGTTTTCTTAGTGTTAGACTAGTCGACTAGTCTAAATTAAATTTTGTGTTTAATTGACAGTGAAATTAGCCACCAGGAACATCCCTACAACTAACACCTCTAGAGCTCACTAATTAACACATCATATCATATAACATGCTCCTTCATAAAATCAAACCTTGTAGTTTTTACGAGTAAAGAGTTAAGAGTCAACCAAACCTTTAGCTGATAAGAAAAGTCTTTGTCAAACAAGTTTTCATTATTTAGTTGCAGGGAAAAATAAAAACCCTCAAAACAATATTAGAGAGCTGTTGGAGCTAACGTTAAGGCCAGGATCAAAGTATCAGGGGAACAGTTGCAACACAGACCTTTTCTCTTGTAACACAAAAGTCTGTGTGAAAGTTAATTTTTAAGTATAAATCATCCATTGCTTTGGCAAGTCTGCAAACATTTGTTTTTGCTGATTTTTCCGACACATTCACAATCGTTACTGCCGTTTGCACTGTTATTAACAGACAGCTAGCTTCGTGCATGGGCTTGTCAAATTTCTATTTGAAAGGCTTATTATTAACAGTTTGGTTTGTCACTTTAGAGTGTTAATGTTACCTACAACATTCTTTCTCAACCTTTCATTGATAAATCATTATTATGCGACGCCTAATCAATTAATGGCTTGAACTAACAACTAATAATTGACAAGGAAAATCTTTAGTCGGAGGCAGCCCTTCCTGGTTCTGTACAAATTTACAACAGGCTAGCTGCTTCCTTTTTTCCTCCTCGTTTCCGCCTTTGTGCTAAACTAACAATTCATGCGAGTCATGTCATATTATCAAAATATTCATGTGACTTTTCCTTTTTTTTTTTCTTACACACACTTAGATGAATCTCACCATTTGTCCATGTACACGACAGACTCCACTGACCTCTCTGCAGACATCTGCATGCGGTCTAAATTTATGACTGCTCAGACCAGGCTTACACGCTGACCGCACTACATGTCTGCACATGTGAGGACATGCACGTGTATGCACATATCCAATGTAGCAGCCATAAACACAACCATGTGCATGTCTGTTCCCCACATCTGTGTTAAAAGTGTATTCAGCCTGTAGGAGGACTAACATAGCTTAACCATAACACGTAGTCACATTTTGCTGCCAACGGTTATGTTCTTTTACTTGAGCAAGTTTTTGAATGTAGGATTTTTACTTGCAGTATGTATGAGTTACATACTGCAAGTAAAAATGTTGCTACTTTAATCTCAGTTCTATATCTCATATAGTGCCCACATGCCACTGCCCCCATGTGTCACTTGCAGTTTGGGTCGGTTTAGGCACAAAAAAACACTTGGGAAGGTTTAGGATAAGACTATGTTTTGGGTTACAATAACTACATTAGGTATGTCACATGATATCACTGACGCAAATTGCAAAGGTAAAGTCACATGACTTTTGTCCTAGCCTGCCGGAGTGAGGAGGGGTTTGCAGTCTCTTGAAATGACATTACAATTGTCAGTCATGAATATCCCATCTATGGATTTGTGTACTTAACCAGGTGATGAACTAAGAAGAACTATGTTGGAGCTCTTCAGTGGCAACTTCTGTATTGGAGCCTCCACATATGCTTCCACACTGGGCAGCCCATAGAGCAAACCATAGACGAATAATATGCACTTTGCTGCTCAGCCTTGCTGCCAATTTTTCCCAGTGGCCACTTGAGGTACTGCAGTGAAAAATTCCCCACTGACCAAAAAAAAAACAAACATTTTCCCCAATAGGCCACCATTACAAAAGAGACGTCTATGAAACTGTTGAGAAGACCTCCGACTGCAAACAAGTTCAATTATGTTTCAGTGATGAATTTTTGATCCATGGAGTTTCTATATTTGCAAAATTAAATTTAACCAAAGAAAGCAATTCTAAAAATTGTGACATCACCACAATGTAGAGTCTGTGGGCTGAAAACACTACAGCACAAATTCAGAGGGCTGTATAACCTGGAAGTAAACCAGGAAACTTTTTTGGCTTATGAACAGAGCGAGCAACTCTCATTGGACTGAATAAGTGCCATCTTTGCATTCGCTGTCTAGTTCATTATAATACATCAGTGGAGCATGCACAGGACAGACTTCTGCTGGCTCAGTGGCAAACCTCCGGTTTAGCCTCCACTAACCTGAATGGGCTAAAATAATCTAATTGGCTCTTTGAGACTTTCCAAATGTTTTTGGACCAAATGAATCAAATTCTGATAATGAAACAATTCACAACCAAAATACTCAAAAATAATTATCCACTGTTTTACAGCAGCTTCTGTCACAATGTAAGTATATGGGGAAAAGTCTTTTTGGGCTGTAGAACATCGTGTGATGATGTCATTACACGGTTTGGCCACTATGTCAAATTGGCTTCAAAGCCTGGGGCTCTTCCTGGGGGGTTTGATCCGGTGCTATGATTGGTCAAACAGTTCTTCTTGTGCTTTTTGGCTGGTTTGCTGCTGCTGCTGCCTCTTACTATTAGACTTGAGTTCTACATGTACACAAGTGAAATCACAGATGTTGACCAGCTTTTTGCGTAGTTTAGAGTGACAAATTGTGCCAACATATTTTGATGTCAAAATGCATACTTGCAATACAAAAAGTACCATAAAACTGTGCAGTACTTGAATAAATGTTTTTAGTCACTTTCCACAACTGCCAACAGTCATATTAGCCAATCTGCCTAGTTTACAGTTTAGAGGCAAATTTGGTTCAACTTTGACCTACCATACACACATGCTTTTTCCTGTGGTAATGGAAGGACAGCCAGAACCCAGAAAATAAGATCTCAGTTGTGATAAACCAGAATTATTCTTTAGTTCCCAACTCTGCGTCTGTGTCTGGGCTTATTGAAAGCACATATGCCTGTGGGTGTTTGTCTGTACACACCCCGCAGCTTATGCATGTCTTCTTTACGTATAGAACATAGTGAGATTATAGCCAAACAGTGCAGCTTTAGCTGGCCTTTATCTGTGCGTGCTTAAACAGAAATGCAATAATTCAAAGGGAAGCTTCAAACGCAACGGCACCGATGTTCAAAGACAGACAAGCTAAAGACTCAGCTCGGATCAGTCGTAATTCCTTTACAGCATGTGTGTGCGCAGCGTGTGTGTGTGTGTGTGTGTGTGTGTGTGTGTACTACTCAGAGACGGAGAGGGAAGACTGGATGCGAGAGAAGAAAGTAATATGTCACATGAAAGAGAGAAGAGAGAGGTGAGCACGGGAGAGACGTGCAACAAGGTAGAGATGGATGATGGAGGAAGAGAAGCGGCGAGGCTTCCGCCTTCTCACCTCAGCTTAAACTTAATACTCACTCGTTTCATTTAACTCACCACCCACACACCGCCGCGCCTCACACACACACACCAACACGCACACACACAATCACACGAGCAGACGCAAAACAAAGACAGCCAGCAATTATGAGACGGCGTACACAAACACCACCTACTGAGCGACGCATCCAAAACACACATTTTATCTGAGTACAGCAGCACCTCCTAACACTTCACAATGTCCTCACTGAACATAATGCATTACACACACACACATACACACACACACACGCACACACACACAGAAGCAGTGACAAAGACAGATACAGCGCATCATCAAGCGGCCTCGTAGGTGGTCTCTCTCTTCTCTTTCTCCCTCCTACACTCCATCTCTGTCTCTTTCATCCTGTCTGCTCCACTTCCACGTTCAGCGTGACGACGTCGCCTCCAGGATAAAGTGGTTGAAGATTAAGCTGCAACTTTCACAACGAGCGACGTGGGCTTCTGATGAATGCTGATGAATTAAACGACTGGCCACTCGCCATCTGTCCCATGTCTTGTTTTTTAAACTGGATTTCTACTGACACCACATTTAGCCGACGTTCAACCAAAGTGCCGTATTCTGCAGAATGTGCCTTTATGTTTTTGTCAAAGATGGTTTATCACACAGAAAATGCAGTTGGGACTATTCTGGAACCAGTTCCAAGTTGATGCTCAAGAGTCCTCCAAGATTTCCTTTTCTTTTCTTCGTTTTTGTTGTTGCCGATTCCGACTGCTGCTGGCCCGTGGAGGGTGGAGACACTCTGATATACACGAGGGCAGCAGGAACTCTCAGAGTGTCCTTGAACACACCAAGAAGGAAGAGTTGTCACAACGGGACATGGTGACAATGTCACTGTGACAGAATGTAGCAGGCGATCAAGTGTTCACTGTGATGGATTACCAATCTCAGTCAGATCCAAGTCTCCAATAGTCAGCTTTCATAGAGTCATGAACTGAAACTGGCTGCCTGGAAACTATTACTGAAATCTCAAAACTAGAATTAGTGCCTTATGGTTGTCTGCCTCCGCCAACCGTTCAAGTTTCACTTTACATCCATGTCTGTCCAGACTCAAATATTATATGGAGATTTTAGATGAATTTAATAGAAGGTATTAAGTGTTTTTTTGTTTTTTTTTGGCAAAAATGGAAGTTATCTTTAAATTGACATGTACGAATAATTTCAAGAGAGAAACATGTCTTCATTTAGAGACTATTTTCTACAGAGGAGGACAGAGGACTGACAGAGAGCTGAACATTATGTCACAATGAAGTTGACCTTTGACCTATCATCACATCATCATTTTATCCTATTAGACATTTTGTCATATTAGTGTATGAATTCTTTACTTATGGCCAAAAAGTGTTTTGAGAGGTTACAGTGACCTTGACCTTTGACCACCAAATTCTAATCAGTGTCTACGCTTACAAGAATGGGACGGACAGGAGGTCACAGTGACCTTTGACCACCAAATTCTAATTACTTCATCCTTGACTCCAAGTGGACATTTGTGCCATCCTTGAAAAAATTCCATAACATCTTTACAACAATGAGAGAGCTGGCCAGCCAAACAACTCAGAAAATTGATAAAATAAGAATTTAATATAAGTTAGAGCCAAAAATGTGTTGAGAATGTGTGAGGACAACTGTGACCTTGACATTGATCACCAAAATCTAATCAGTTCATCCTTTAGTACAAGTGGACCTTAGTGCCAAGTTTGAAGAAATTCCCTCCAGGTGATCCTGAGATATCGCGTACGTGAGAATGGGACAGACGTGAGGTTACAGTGATGTTTGACCACCAAAATCTAATCAGTTCATCTTTGAGTCCAAGTGGACATTTGCCAGTTTTGAAGAAATTCCCACATTGAGTTCTTGAGATATCATGTTCAGACAATGGGCCAGCCAGCTAGACAACTTTTATGAAAACATTAAAAAAAAAAAACCTAGATTTACAGCATCACTGCTGTATACCTCCACCAACAAGTCAAGTTGCAATTTGCATACATTCAGACACATGTATTATAAGCAGTGAAGACTTTGAATTGAAGGAATTTAAGATGAAGTTTGAAGAAATAACTAAAGAAGGCAGACATCTCTATGGTCTGTAGACTGGACACATCAATTCTGATAAAAATCTGATAAATTCTGAGGAGTTTGCCTAGAAATGGCAAAAAAAATGGCATAAAAAGTGTGCAGTAAATTCAACTTCCTGTTGGTTTTAGAGTATATCTCCAGGAGTCGTTTTTTTTTTACCTCTAGACATGATACAGTACACATGCCTACCGATTTTCGTACATGAAGGTGAAACATACTGGTGGGGCGACTTTGTTCAAATTTTGCCACACCAATGCACAAGACCCATAAAATATAGAATATTTCACCACGACTGACACGTGTGCCAAGTTTCATGTGTCACTACGCTTGTTTAGGCCCTGAAAAAAATTGATTCACTTCGAAAAAATTTCAAAAAAGAAAACGGTAAAACAATTATTCCTTCTGTTTCGATGGGGTCCTCACACTTTGGTCTGTGCATGGTATAATTAAATATCTTGTAAAGCAACAATAAATGTGTTTTTCACACCACAGAAACAGGTCATAACCACCCAGCCAAATTTGAATAGTTAAAAAAAATAGCTAGTTCTCAAAACCATGATAAAAATTAGCAGTGTTCTCTGCTCTTAAACGCTGGGAGCATCACGGCGCCATTGTCACCACTACGACCTGAAAAACTCAAACATGGACGCTCTATGTAGCAGCTTGCAACATGTCTGGACATGTTTGAGCCACCAGAGCCAGAGGACAGTGACCTATCAACTATCAAATTCTCTCAGTCTGCAATAAGCTTTTTTCTTCAGCGTTGGGTTGTTGGAACTGAAGCGGGCAGTAACTGCCAGCTGATTTGGACTGAGAGAGTTGCTGAAAGTTTGCAGGAGCTTATAGTATTAGGGCACCACGGCTCCATTGTTTTACAAAGCCGCTTTATTAGCAGCTTTATCAGACACGTCCAGACATGTTTGAGCCACCAGAGCCACAGGACAGAGACAGGATGGTACCGTTTTTCTTCTGTGTTGGGTTGTTGAAACTGAAGTGGGCTGAAGTGAACTGCTGGGCTGGTTTGGACTGAGAGAGTCGCTGAAGGTACGTTTGTAACTGACCGTTAGGGAGGGTGAGGGGAGAAGGTGGTGGTTTTGTTCATCTGTTGGTTTGTGGGGCTTATATAATGTTGGGGGACCATGGCTCCGTCACGTAACTAAGCCATGTTTCAGGTCCCCCCAAAAAATCCTGAACACAGAAATTGTGAACTCCACAATTCAGTC
>JAJHUR010089239.1:0-26559 GCA_027495735.1 Lutjanus campechanus | reverse complement strand
CAAGAGAGAAACATGTCTTCATTTAGAGACTATTTTCTACAGAGGAGGACAGAGGACTGACAGAGAGCTGAACATTATGTCACAATCAAGTTGACCTTTGACCTATCATCACATCATCATTTTATCCTATTAGACATTTTGTCATATTAGTGTATGAATTCTTGACTTATGGCCAAAAAGTGTTTTGAGAGGTTACAGTGACCTTGACCTTTGACCACCAAATTCTAATCAGTGTCTACGCTTACAAGAATGGGACAGACAGGAGGTCACAGTGACCTTTGACCACCAAATTCTAATTACTTCATCCTTGACTCCAAGTGGACATTTGTGCCATCCTTGAAGAAATTCCATAACATCTTTACAACAATGAGAGAACTGGCCAGCCAAACAACTCAGAAAATTGATAAAATAAGAATTTAAGATAAGTTATAGCCAAAAATGTGTTGAGAATGTGTGAGGACAACTGTGACCTTGACATTGATCACCAAAATCTAATCAATTCATCCTTTAGTCCAAGTGGACCTTAGTGCCAAGTTTGAAGAAATTCCCTCCAGGTGATCCTGAGATATCATGTACGTGAGAATGGGACAGACGTGAGGTTACAGTGATGTTTGACCACCAAAATCTAATCAGTTCATCTTTGAGTCCAAGTGGACATTTATGCCAGTTTTGAAGAAATTCCCTCTTTGAGTTCTTGAGATATCATGAGCCGGCCAGCTAGACAACTTTTATGAAAACATAAAAAAAACAACCTAGATTTACAGCATCACTGCTGTATACCTCCACCAACAAGTCAAGTTGCAATTTGCATACATTCAGACACATGTATTATAAGCAGTGAAGACTTTGAATTGAAGGAATTTAAGATGAAGTTTGAAGAAATAACTAAAGAAGGCAGACATCTCTATGGTCTGTAGACTGGACACATCAATTCTGATAAAAAATCTGATAAATTCTGTGGGAGGAGTTTGCCTAGAAATGGCAAAAAATGGCATAAAAAGTGTGCAGTAAATTCAAAATCCAACTTCCTGTTGGTTTTAGAGTATATCTCCAGGAGTGAGCTTCTACATGATACATGATACACATGCCTACCGATTTTCATACATGCAGGTGAAACATACTGGTGGGGCGACTGTTCAAATTTTGCCACACCAATGCACAAGACCCATAAAATATGGAATATTTCACCATGACTGACACGTGTGCCAAGTTTCATGTGTCACTGTGCTTGTTTAGGCCCTGAAAAAAATTGATTCACTTCGAAAAATTTTCAAAAAAGAAAACGGTAAAACAATTATTCCTTCTGTTTTAGGGGAGGCATCCTTTGATCTCGTAGTGTGTTATATTTTGTAAGGGTTCGATCTGGGTTCCACTGTGACTGGAATGGACTGACATGTGATTGTATGTATGTGTGAGCTGCTCTTGAAATGCTGCAAATGAATTGCCCTTTTGGGATCAATAAAGTTTTCTGAATCTGAATCTGAATCTGATGGGGTCCTCACACTTTGGTCTTTGCATGGTGTAATTAAATATCTTGTAAAGCAACAATAAATGTGTTTTTCACACCACAGAAACAGGTCATAACCACCCAGCCAAATTTGAATAGTTAAAAAAAATAGCTAGTTCTCAAAACCATGATAAAAATTAGCAGTGTTCTCTGCTCTTAAACGCTGGGAGCATCACGGCGCCATTGTCACCACTACGACCTGAAAAACTCAAACATGGACGCTCTATGTAGCAGCTTGCAACATGTCTGGACATGTTTGAGCCACCAGAGCCAGAGGACAGTGACCTATCAACTATCAAATTCTCTCAGTCTGCAATAAGCTTTTTTCTTCAGCGTTGGGTTGTTGGAACTGAAGCGGGCAGTAACTGCCAGCTGATTTGGACTGAGAGAGTTGCTGAAAGTTTGCAGGAGCTTATAGTATTAGGGCACCACGGCTCCATTGTTTTACAAAGACGCTTTATTAGCAGCTTTATCAGACACGTCCAGACATGTTTGAGCCACCAGAGCCACAGGACAGAGACAGGATGGTACCGTTTTTCTTCTGTGTTGGGTTGTTGAAACTGAAGTGGGCTGAAGTGAACTGCTGGGCTGGTTTGGACTGAGAGAGTCGCTGAAGGTACGTTTGTAACTGACCGTTAGGGAGGGTGAGGGGAGAAGGTGGTGGTTTTGTTCATCTGTTGGTTTGTGGGGCTTATATAATGTTGGGGGACCATGGCTCCGTCACGTAACTAAGCCATGTTTCAGGTCCCCCCAAAAAATCCTGAACACAGAAATTGTGAACTCCACAATTCAGTCTACATAGTTCTCAGTCTTTTCACATGTTTTCAGCAGCTATGTTCTAACATTTCTAATGTGTTTAAATAGACATGGGCGTCATTTAAAGTGTAACTGAAACTTTAATCAGTGATGAGATTTAAAACACAGCCCCCAGCAGATAGTTCGCTGTACCACTGTTGCTCTGTTGCTCCACCTTTAGATATTTGAATTATTATGAGCAGCAGATTAAAGAGTTCTGAGTCCGTGAGGCTGCAGACTCTGCTCTGCCGATGTTTACCCACCAGCACTGCAACAAAGTGTTTGATGCCTACATCTGTACACACACTGACTGATTCACTTCTGACTTCACTTTGCACTTTGTTTAACACTCAAACTGTTTGCCGTCTGTTTGTTTGCCGTCTGTTCTTAAAGAGAGGGCTAGTGCAGATTCAGCAACAGCTTCCGTCCGTACAGCAAATTACACGCACTGATGCTGACCCAGAAAACACATCTGAGACAGAGAAATTACAAGAAACACTTCCATCATTTCATAAGCGATATCCACACTTTTCCAAATGTCTTCTGAACTTGGGAGGGGGAAAAAAAAGAGAAAAGTTGCTTGAAAGAGAAAGTGGAGATGTTTCCTCAGACCACTTTCACATCTCGTTGCATCTTTTTCTCCTGCTCGCGCACACGCACGCACACAAGGAACGCACTCTTTCAAGTGTGCAAATAGAAGACACAAAAGCGGTGAGGGACAGATGGGAAACGGTTTGCTTAAATTTACAGTCACTTGAAATTCTGTCGAGTTTCCCAATGTTAAAAACCATAAAGGAGTGTCAAACTTCCTCGTTATGCTCTCCTCCAGCAGCACTCACTGCTGGGTAAACATGAGATGGGGGGGGTGAGGAAAAAAAAAGATGGGAAGGAAGAGAAGTGGAGAGAGGGGGAGAATGAGAATGAAGGGAAATTAGGCTTAGGGGAGGAAGGAGAAATGAGAAGAAGGAGGAAAAGTGGCAGGAGAAGGAACAGAGGGAATAGGGAGGGAGGGAAAGGAGCGAAGGAGGAGAGAAGAAGAGCGTGCCAGAAAAAGACAGCAGTCATGAAAGTTTAATGCCCTCGCTGTTACCAAGCTAAAGGGAGCAAGCTGGGAGGAGAACGAGGGAGGCTGAGGAGGTGAAGAAGAGGTCCAAAGGGGAGGCGGGGGCTACAGCACCTGACAGAGGATAGAGATGGAGGGGCAGAAATCTCACACACTCACATACACACACACAGACACAAGGCTGCAGAGGCAGGTGGAGAGCAGAAGACACACTCTCACTCTCTCGGGCGAAGAAGAAAAAAAAAACACACATTCGCATTTAAAGTGCCTACACGGCAATCGCATCATGGTCGTCCCTCATCTATTATTCAGCAGTAAAGGGGAACAGAGTAGAGCAGGCGCTAAATAAAGAGTTGTAGCAGTGATGCTAAAGGCTGTAGACCTCGTGAACCAGAGTCAGAGAGAGGACGGCCTCTGGTTGTTCTTTTATTACAGGGACAGAACGTCCATACCAAGAGGAAAGTTGGGGCTACTTCAGTTTTAACAATCTCTGCAGTCCTTGGGAAGAGTTGCTGCACATTTTTAAATTCAACATACATTTAAAGCTGTATTAATTAATAATTTTTATATTAACATCAATCAAATATGTCATGTGAAAGGTGTTGCATTTCGTGACAAACCTGCAGAGAATTATTCCCAAACTATGCAACAGAGCCCTGGATTTTTGGGGCTGATGCTGTTAAAAAAATTCAAAATTCGATATATTGAGCAATATTCTTTATTTTTATATATATAAAATCTAAAATGACATCAGGACAATGAAACTGTAAAGTATCACTGGTATTTTTAGTAATTATAACTATAAATTTAATAAACAAATAGAACAATTTAAGAAATAGGATCAAATACTAAATAAATAATAATAATTTTTAAAAATGCTGCCCAACATCAGTCTGGCTTTACTATGCAGTTTTGCTCAATTTTACAAAGGTATGTCACAATAACCAATTCTTTGGTACCAAGTCAAAGCCAAAATTTTGAAAACATAATAGCACTCTGTAGTCTTTCAATTATGTTTATTCACAGTCCGATACATAATCTGGTAGTTTTATGACAAACTGTGACTTGAAAAATGATCTTTTAACATCATGTGTGTGATTTGTGGCACAATTCAAACAGGATCGACTACAATTCCTATTTTTTACAAACTTAGGTCCCATGGTGGTTCATCAGAAGGGGCCCGACTTAGGCGCTCTACTCTTCCAGGCCTGATGGGAACACCATACCCCTACAAATGTACAAATGTAGTATTTCGTTAAATACCAAAGGAAGAAGAACGCCTAACAGCACTCCTCCCTGCGTTGGAAGATGGCGCGAAGTGCAGGTGCAGCAACAGCTCTGCCACAACTCTCTGAGAAGAAACAGTAAAAATTGTGTGCAGATATAGTTTGTGTTTGAAGTGGCTCGTCAAGGATTAAAAATAAATTTGCAAAAACGGTCTGCAAACAGAGCCATCGAACCTTTCAGATGAAAGGAGGGAAGTTTCAACTTAATGAAGCACCTCCAAGACAAACATCCAGACACATGATTATTATTTCTGTTAATATTTTGGTTAATATATTTGTTTTTGTTTTTTACATTGTTATGCAGCTAACTATGTTCACAGATGTTTGCAATGGCTAAACGCTAAAGACTAATGTTACCGTATTCAGGTTTACAGCTTGAAGGCTACTGCCCTGACTCCTCACCGTTGAGTCTCTGCCTTTTAAATTAATACTTCCAGACTAAAGGTCTGTCACCACGACAATAAATTTAAACTACTGCTGCAACTTCCATTCAAAGTTCAGCAGAGTAATCACTTTTGCACTCAATTACTTTTGATACCTGACAGTGATTTGCACCAGGCTTTGTAAATATTCCCCTCAGTCTTTTGTGCTAGAAGCTCAGACGCGTTTTCACAATGGCTGAATTTTATTATTGTTTTTTACTGTGAAATCCAATATGGTATAAAGAAATGAGTAATTTCACTGGTGTTGGTATCACCTACAAAATGTCTAGTATCTGCTAGTTTTTTTTGGGTGCTTTTTTTGTCAGCTGATTTCAGCAAGAACAGTCTAGTTTAATGATAAACTGCACACTGGACACTACCTGCCTTGAAAGCAAATGGCAGACAAACTTAGCAATTAGCTGGTGATCATAGTGGACCATTTAGCAGCTAAAGAGCCACATATTTTTTTTAGAAATTGGCGGAGACCAAAACAGAGCTAAAAGGAGACTCAATATTGGACTTACATTCATCAGGTGGCCAGAAACACAAGTCAAAATGAACAATAATGTTGCTCTGTAACTGCTGGATATACAAGTTGTGCAACAGCTTGCTAACACATTCAAATTAGCAGCTTGATAAGGATCTGGAGCACCTCTGTAGCTCAGTTTACAAAGTGTGCGCCCCACTGAACAGTTGTGAATAATCGTCAAGTTAATATGTTCAGCTTATTGAACATCTTTTCTCAAGTCTAGTTAACTTAGATTTTGAAGTTGAACCAGCTCAAAGTACAGTGCATATTAAAAGTTTTGTGTGCAATAAACTTTCAAGTTCAGTGAGTGAATTAGCAGTGAGTAAGTTAAGTGGAGTATTAAAAATCCTGCTGCTCAGGGAAACAACTAAAGGACAAGTTTTTTGTTTTACCTTGATTCACCTCATGAGTGGGGTTCATAAAAGAAAAGAGTAAATGCCCTGATTCTCCATTTAATATTTCATACATTCTGTGGATGTTCTCACACATTAAAACAAAAAGTCAGAAAAACACAGCAAATAGCCTGTTGGTTGTTAATTGATGTGTATTTTTCTATCGTGAATCGTCAGTATTTTTGTCCGGTTTATGTTTCTGTGATGGCAGTGAAGCAGCCACCGAGCTGGAGTCAGTCAGAGACGGAGACAGAAGGAAAGAGCGGGAGAACAAAGCCTTTAAGAATTAAAGCTGCTCCTCTCTTGACCCCGACTCGACTCCGACGCACAATGAGATCCATATTTAAACACAACATTCACTGCAGTATATTCCCGCTCCGCTCCGCCAGCTCACGCTATCACACGGCATGAATAAAGACGCCACTCAAGTGTAGAGCGAGGGCAGCGCACACAAACAAACACGCAAACACTTGGCTTACGAAATCCACGTGGATGCTCGTTGGCGTGTGTGCACTCGGAGCCGCGAGTGTGTGCTGAAAGCCTGATCAAAGAGGCCATTATTGGAGACAATTGGACTGAAGTGCTGCTGCTCACGAGCTCGAGGTCTGCCTCTCGCCCTCGATAACCCCCTTTTTTTTCCCCTCTCCCCCCGTTCCTCTTTCTGAATCTCTCTCCTCCGTCTCTCCTCTCACCTGTCCCACGTAATCAGCCTCCATCCCCGACAATCCAGCACTCGCCCGCACTCTGCACGAAAGGCGGCTTTTCAACATCGCTTACAGCCCCTTTTTAGCCATCACGGCTCTTCAGGCTGCACAATGTGCTCGTCAGAAAATTTGTGTTTCACACATGCACACACACACAAACCACACGCACACACACAGGCACTGGCAGTAAGTGAAAAGGTGAGTTTTATCAGTAAAGATTATGAAGTAAACAACCATCAATACAAACAGATAATATAAAAGAAGAATTTATGATTAATTGTCCTTAAAGAACCATATCAGTTTAAGCTCTTTGACAACAAATTAAACACATTTTTGTCGACCATGGGTAAATGCTAAAGGTTTTGATTTTAGGATGTCACAGGAAGCAATAGTTTGAATTATAGGGGAACTCAGGGGAGCCTGGCTCCCCTACAAACGATATGAGCTCCCCTGAAAGTTTACTTTGAGACATTTAGGGGGAGCTCTAAAACGTGCATTTACAGTGTTGTACATTATATTTTCTTTTTTTTTCTTTTTATTAAAGGGATAGGTCACCCAAAAATGAAAATTCAGTCATTATCTACTCACCCTCACACTGACTGAAGGTCGGGTTTAGTTTTTTTACCGCACACAGCATTGCAGAATCTCCCAAACAATTTCAATTTCAGCCACTTTCATGTTAGCATGCAGATCATCTGAACTGGGTGTGTGTGCTGTGACGGTTGGCAAACAGCATGTCATGTATTAAGGAGACTTAGATTATGCCAGATGAGCAGTATGGAGGCATTAATGTTTCTTTTTTGGTTGTTTTTTCCATTTGAAAACTAGTAAACATTCACATAAACTGTTCGGGAGATTCTGCAACACTGTTTTCCTGTGAAAAAGCAGTATTTTGTGGACTAAAAAACTACACCTGACCTTCAGTTGACATGAGGGTGGGTAGATATTGACTGGATTTTCTTTTTTGGTTGCTTTTTTTGTTCTGCTTATTTTTTGATTTTGAAACAGTTGCATAATTGTGTTGATATGTAGAATTTATTAAATAGACAATATTAACTGTAACAGTAACACTGCAACACACTTCCATGTATGCATGTGACATGTTTTAGTAGGAAGCCACTAGATTCCATTCATTTCTCACAGTATGGACATCACTTCGCAGACTTGTGTAATCGTAAGCTTGCATGCAATTTTCACTGTGTTGGTTTAGACAACTTAAGACTGAACAAGTTATTCGACCCTAAATAAACTTTTTTTAAGCAAATCATATGTACCATCACTTTATCACACTATGAACTTACTGCCTTGTGGTTTATGTCCCCACCAACCAGTCATGTTCTAGTTAAAGTGATACTACACTTTCCATGATAACTAACTCGCGAGACTTCGGCACGTGCGGCCATTAGGATATATACGAAGTCTCGCGAGATCGACGCCATGTTTACATCTTACCGGCTACGTGCAACAGCTGATATTTCTGCTAAAAACATGGCGAAAATGGCGTCTTTTGCGGTTAATTTTTAATGTCACGGCTTGCAGACACTTGGATTACACCACACAAGCAGGATGGAGACATTTTGTGTTTGTTTTGTGTGCTATTTTTAACGTTTTATCCGTGGTCACCATTCACTGCCATTGTACTGGATGAGGCTGCTACCCTGCTTCTCCTAAAACTCCAGGATTGTTTGGTGAACTGAAGATCTTCACTTATCATCACATCGGCATAGTGGTGAGTACATATTGAGTTAGTTATCATGGAAAGTGTAGTATCACTTTAAGCCTGGGCGATAGAGCTGAAAAACCTATCACGATATTGAGGTTTCATATCGTTCGATATTGATAATTATTGCTCATGCAGGTTGTGACTAGAACTACATGTTGCATAGTCAAGGGGGTGGAAGCAGCTATGGTGATAAAATGAGTGAAAATCACAATATTTTTGACAAAGACCCTTGATATTGTGACAATATTGTCCAGAAGACTATTGGTGCTTTCACAAAATATGAGCCTTTTTGATAAATAATTATCAGTAATGTGTATATAACGAGAAGAAAATTATATTACTTTACTGCAAGGCAGCCTTTCAAACCAAGAACAGACAACACGTATGCCATATCACAATAGAACGATATCTAAAATCTATCAAGATATCTACTCTCATATCACAATACGATATAATATCGATATATTGCCCAGCTCTAGTTCTAGTTTACAATCATTTCTGTCCAGGCTCTTATGATATATGCAGTGGAGACTCTGAGGGAGGGAGGGAGGGAGGGGAGGGTATGATTTGTATAGGGGAAATAAAGGAAGCAGAAGTTTGCTGATGCTATCATGCTAAACTTTATTTCACTAAAATTCAACTTTATTTTTTTTAAACAGTTGCTTCCCCATTTATTGTTAATGACTGATAATAATAGTGAGGTGGGTGAACTTTTTTTTGAGCACGCCAGAAAAGGTTTGGGGTTTAATTAATAACTTATGTTATTAATTAACAAAAGAGTGTGTATTTAGGTGAAATTAAAGTTACCACTTCAATGACATGTATGATTCAAGTGAATAAAATTTCCAGTGAGAAATATGCTGAGAAGTACAGTACAGAGGACTGACAGGGAGTATTTTTGATGTCACTGTGACCTTGAACCTTTTGGATACAAAATGTCATCACTTCAACATTTTACTATTTTCAGATATTTGTGTGAACTCTTGGAGAAAAATGTGTTTTGTCAGTTTACAGTGCTCTATGAATTAGTTCATGATTGAGTCCAAATGGTCATTTGTCTGCCAGATGTAATGAAACGACCTCCAGATGTTCCTGAGATATCACATTCACGAGAATGCAACAGATTTGAGGTCACAGTGACCTGTGACTACCAAAATGTACTCATTTGAGTTTTGTGCCAAATTTGAAGAAATTCTGACAAAGCATTCACTAGAACAAGACAGACAACCAGAAAATGTAATCACCAACTATTTTGATAATCGATTAATCATTTTGAGCCATTTTTTTTACTTAAAAAATGTCCAAATTCTGATGCAGCTTCTTAGACGTGAATATTTGCTGGTTTCTGTAATAGTAAACTAAAAACCTTGGGTTGTGGAAAAAACAAGATAATTGAGGATGTGACCTTTAACTGACAATTTTTAACCCTTTTCTGACATTTATGGGCCAAACAACTATTAATCAATTAATTGAGATGGAAATACACATTAGTCGCAGCCCTTATTTTAACATTTAAATAACAATTTGAAATTTGCAGTAGTTCATATTGTGATTTTGATAAAATTTCAATGAATAGTTAAGTCCGAGTCAAGAACCGCTGCATTAGAGGAGGAATATGATGAGTCTGAGCTGTATGATTCTTAGGAAACAGGATTTGGAAACAGTTCTAAGTAGGAAATTATTCTGAATTAGACCTTCAATTAGCAGTAATTACAATTACTGACAAATGCTTCAATCAAAACTGCAGTATTCTGTAATCCTTCAGGAAATACCAAAAATTGTCCATCATCGTTTCTCAGAGCCCCAAAGTGATATTTCTAAATGATTTGATTTGTCCGGCAATTAATCCAAAAGCTGCAAATTCTCACTTTTGAGAAGCTGAAAACAAACAGTTTGGCAAATTTTTTTTTTCATAAATGACTTAAACCATTTATTGTTTATTAGAATTTCTCTTGATTAATTTTCTAGTTTTTTACTAATTGATAAACTGACCGATCCTTTCAAAAATAAATAGTAAAAACTTTAACTGAAGTAAAGTTACTGACAAGATTGTGGTTGAAATTGACAAAATCCCCAATCTCTAGTCCAAGAAGTATATAGGGACCACAATGCAGCAAAAAATGACTGACACACACTCTCACACACACTCTGCCCTCATACAGTGACTGACAGCTGGACCTGCATGGATCACCATGACAACAGAGGGCAGAAGTTTGGCAACAGTCTCCAGGGCTCTGAGCTGTGAGTTTACCCAGGTAAGGCAGCCTTCCTTTGGGGAGAAGTCTGGACTGTCCCCCCCCCTCCTCCTCTCCCCTCTCAGTCTTTTTAAACCTCAGCCTCCTCCTTCTTTGCCTTCTCCTCATTTTCCAGCTCCTCTCCCAGCATGGATTTCATCTCCTGCCTCCTCAGTCCTCCCCTCTTTTCCCTCTCTTCTCCTTGCATCTCCCCCCTCTCCTGCAGCGTTCACCATCCCTGACAAAGCCTTGAGCGGCTGCCAGCGGCCCCCGAGAGCCGACTGACTTCCTGCTAAAAATAAGAGCTGAGAGAAGAAGAATCTCAGAGAGCTGCCACCAAGCGAGAAGAAGTGAGAGGACGGGCTGAGAGGTTTGGAGAATGTGGCAAAAAGAAAGGAAAGGGGAAAATCAGCACTGAAACAAAGCAGTGAACGAGGGGGAAGAATGAGATTGGAGGAAGAAGGAAAATTGACAAAAAGAGAAACGAACAAAACAAAATATGGGTAAAAGCAGTAGGCGATTTGTTAATTTTTAACAAGTAGGATAGACCCAGGTTTGTTCTGTTCATCTGCAACTTGCAAACCGACTCATGACCAACAGTTATAGATCCATGATGAAACTGACAGAAGGGTGTGACTGACAGTAAAAGTTAAAAACAGAGATCTGTCCGCTACTTCAGCATCTCAGACAACGCCGTGGATTTATCTACACACAGCACAATTACATGTCTTTGTAAAATACAGCAAGCAACTTTGAGCAGATGGAATGCAAAACCTTGTAAAGATGTAAGTGGCATCACTTATTTCTCTTTCTGCAAATGAGTATGTTAAGTAGAGATGTTCTGATACCGTTTTTTGCTTCCTAATACCGATTCCAATACCTGAACTTTATGAATCTGGCCATACAGAGTACTGATCCAATATCAGAGCATTAAAGAAAAAATACATGAGTTCAGTCCCCCCCTTAAAGAGTCTGTTTTGCTTTACCCACAATCCAAAAGCAGTTCAGTCCAATCCAGTTTACAATCAGAAAAAAAGACAACTCACTAAGTCTGCTCCAGGTTGTACCATGGATCCTCCCAAACACAAACCAAATCAGGGAATAAAGATTGAAATAACAGCGCCCGTGTGGGGAAAGTCTGACTGAGAAACACACAGTCCATTGGATTATTCCTCCTCCTAACACAGACCTTCCGCTGACCATGAGCTAGCTAAAATAACTCGGAGGTGAAGCTGGCGTTTCTCTCCACCATAGACCGTAAAATGTGGCATACAAGTGCTGCTTGAAAGTAGCAGGGTTGGTGGCTAGTAAATTACATAGTATCAGATCAGTGCAAACACTGGTGTACACACTGATGCCCGATGTCATATTTTAGGCTCTACTGGAGGCATTGTCCAATACTGGTATCAATATTGGAACAACCCCAACAGCTCACATATTTCGTTCCAAACCTCATCCTTCTTAAGGATAGCGTGTCCTTATAAAAGGGTGCTGTGGATCATTTAAGATGTGCCGCTTCTCAACCTCGTAAAATAGTCTCTTGTCAACCATGTTGACTGCTGACTGGAGGGGAAACGGAACGTTAAGGGGGAGGAGTTTGGAGGTGAAGCAAGTGTGTGAATCTTAAATAGAAAGAGAACGAAGCAACACGTCACTTAGCCTGTGCACTGATGCACCCAGCAGGTTAAGACATCTTCACTGGGTAAGACTCAATCTGATGTGCCCTGATTCGCATCATTTCCAGTTAGAGAGCAGGGTTCGGCCTCATTTATGCTTCACCTTAGATACACGTACAATATGGACAGAGCCTTCTGTCTGTATTCTGCAATCATTTTGTCCGTATTTAAGCTCACTGATATGGACGACATGGAGCAGTACCTCCAGTAGTTTAAATGGGACGCAACGTAGATGTTGACATGTCGCAATGTACTTAATGGCTGCACAAACCCCGACTGTCTGCAACAGTGCCTCCGCTTTTGCCTCTTTCCTAAGAGGTTCATTATTACAACCTCTTCCACGGTGGCCATGTTTGTTGTTGTCAGAAACTTTTGAATCTGAGTGGTGCCCTCTGGTGGATGTATTGCCTAACATGAAAGACACATGGAAGTTTGTGGGCATCGGCAAAGGTTACATCCTGTGAAGTGGATGTATCTATTATTGTACGTAAAGGGGGCATAACTCCCAACAGTTTGCCTCTATCTGTAGGTAAGATTTGCAGCTTCTCAACCTTGTAAATTAGTCTCTTGTCATCCATGTTGACTGCTGAATGGAGGGGAAACAGAAATGTCAAGAACATTAGCATGGGTTTGGACCAATAAAAATAGCGGCAGCACAGACCACCGCTGCCTCCACTTTAATAACTCCCAGCAGCTCGCCCATTTCCCCCCAAGCTCTTTGGTTTTGAGGATAGCTTATCCTTATAAAAGGGTGCTGTGGATCATATAAGATTTGCTGCTTCCCAACCGTATAAATGAATCTCTTGTCGATGTTGACTACTGACTGAAGGGGAAACACATCAAGGACGTCAGCATCAAAATTGACCGATGCAAATAGTTTGAAGGTGAAGCAAGTGCACAAAAATTTGCAAAAATGTTCGCTTAAGCATGGAGCTGGTTAGGACATCCTCATTGGGAAAAACTTTAATAATCGGATGTTGTCTTGTTTGAATTGCGTCCAGTTTGGACGTGGTGTTAGGGCTTGATTATAGTCCTGAGCAGACAGGACTACAAACAGCTGTGAACGCCTTTTAGTTCTGTTGATATGACTACTTTCTTTCATAGATCAGTGTCTGCAGTGCCTACATGGGCAAGTCCACAGTGTAGTCCCAATGGGGAGTATGCAGATGTCTGCACAGAGCCTGTGCCTACACCCTCTGATGACGAAATGTATGTCACACAGACCCCAGTGGACCCTTTGACACTTGTTGACATGAAAAGTATAACACCGTCTTTGGGCTACTGATATTTCAGAGCCGTGGTCAGGGCCATAGACTAACTGTCAGTCAAGTAAAGGGGCAGTGAATCAGGCAGCCTAGACTAACATTCAGCTGAACAACCCCTCTGCCCTACACTCTCTCTGCTGTGAGTGGAGGGGGAGGAGGGATGGCAGGTTAATATTTTGGTCATTTTGCTAACAAGGGGGGTGGCATCCCCCCTAAAATTGCCTACTGAGTAAAAAAGGAAGATAAAGACTCCACCAGAGGGAAGATAAAAGAGGAGAAAGTTTGGGAGCAGATAACATTACCTGACTGAGGTTTAGTTTGTACAGACTCCTCCGAAATGAATACGTTAAACCTGATCTCCCTGTAAATCTGCTCTGCACACACTAAACAGCAGGAGTTACATTCATCTACAGAATGAGACGGTGTGTGTGTGTGAGAGAGAGAGACAGAGACGGGGAGCAGGAGGGAATGAAAGAGGGAGAAAGAATAGGAATAGCCAGATTATAAATATTTATACAAGAGGAAGAAGAGATGGCAGAGTTGCAGGGGAGAAGGAAATAACGGCGGAGGAGGGGAGGACGGGATGGAGAGAGGAGAGAGCGACTTCAGAGGCAACAGCAGGCGCGTTTGGCTCGGTTTATCTTTTCTTTCCCGTCTCTCCCGTTGCCTCTCTCGCCGCTGGAGTGCGGGCTAGCGGATTTGCAGCTCACACTCCCTGCAGCTCGCGTGTGTGTGTGCGTGTGTGTGAGGAGGGGAAGGACAACAAGTTCTCCCCTTATCTCCCCCTTCTCTCCTCTCCCCTCCCTCAGAGAAAGAGACGGAACACACAAAGGCCCGAGCACCCGCTAACAGGCTTCTGCCGTTCCCAGGGAGGTTTGTGCCGGTGTTGATGATGATGATGACGATGATAGCAGGGCCGCTCCGCTCGCTCCAACTGTTGTAGATTCAGCGATTCAACAGTTTTTCTGTTGTACCAGGTCACTTCATTCCAGTTTCCAGCAGATATCACGTAGCAATGATAAGACTTACACTTGCTCCCAACTCAGTACGGAGATAAAATGCTTCCAGTGGAGCCTGGTGTTGCAAAAAGTCAAAAAAGGCAAGACAGAGCTCTCGATGTACTGCAGAAGTCCCTTCTCAGCACTAAATAACTTGCTCTTATAGTTAGTAATAAACCAGGCATACTTTAATATGACTAAATGTCTGATATGTTACTATTAAAAGGTTGTGTAAAGCACACAATACCACAGAAACATGAGTTATTAACAATGCAGCCAAATTTAAAGGATTTAAAAAATTGCTAAGTATTAGAATCAGGTCTCAAAATCCTGGAAAAATGAGCAGGTTTCTCTGCTCTGAAACGCTGGGGGTGTGTCCACTCCACTATCTCAAGTGTCAAACACCACTATGGCCTGAATACAACCCGGAACATGGACAGTGCATCTAGCAGCTTTATTGGACATGTCCAGACATGTTTGAGCCACTAGAGCCAGAGGACAGTGACAGGATGGTATATTTTTTTCTCTTCTGTGCCTGGTTGTTGGAACTGAAGTGAGCTGAAGTGAACTGCTGGGCTGATTAGGACAGAGAGTCGCTGAAGGTACGTTTGTAACTGACCATTAGGGAGGGTGAGGGGAGGGGGAAGTGGTGTTGTTTTTCTGGCTAATATAGCATGGCTCTGGCAAGTCACTGAGCCACGTTTCAGGTCTGCCCAAAAAAATCCTGAACACAGAAATCATGAGCAACAGTTTCATGGTCTAAATCCACAATTCAGTACTACATAGTTCTCAGTGTTTCCACGTTTTCAGCAAATGTTTTCTAACATGTATATTGTGCTTAGGTGAAAAACTCCCTTTTACCTTTACACTGATGTTCATGTCAATTCATATCACAATATAGTGATTCAACATACTTTTGATGTGGACAGGCTTTTCTGAGCAACTGGACAGGCAGAACAAAAACAAATCTGTACTCAAAGTTCATCGACTAGTTTGTTTTTCACAGAGCCTTCAACTGCATTTTCATCTAAGGCTGGGTACAGAAAGTCGATACTTTGACGGTACTGATCAAAGAGCTTCAATACTATCAAGTATATGTATGTGGCAACCATGAACTGGCATTAACAAAGACAACTGGCTACAGGCAGTTAAAATATGTACATTAAAGCAGATGCTATTAGCACCGAAATGCCCGCAGTCAACAATGCTATTTGCACCCAGGGTGTAAGTAGCCAATGTGGCCATTTAAAACTGGGTGTATACAGCCTAGGATATCAGAGATAAGCCCCAAGGTGTCCATAGCCAACAATCCTATTTGCACGCAGGGTGTAAATTACTGCATGTTTATATAACCTAGCATGTCAGAGCCAAGCTCCCAGGTGACCATAGCCAACAATGTTATTTGCACCAGGGTGTAATTAGCCAGTGTGGCCATTTAAAAGTGCCTGTATGTAGCCTAGCAAGTCAGAGACAAGCCCCTTCTATTTGCACCCAGGATGTAAATAACTACATAGGCTATTTACACATGGCATAGACAAACCAAACCTAACCAAACTGTGACTGAAAACTGATGATAAGAATTAAAAAAAAAAAAACTGAAAATAAAGACTGCTCTGTCTAAAAAAGAAAAGTCAGAATTGCCTTCTAATTTTACACAGGACTCGAACCCCAGCTTCTCAGGTTGTGACTCGAACCCAAGGTTAACCCATTCATACACCACAACCTCCACTCTTGGGAGACTTTGTAACTCTTTATGGCTAAACCAGGGGGCTAAAGGATGAAATGGCTGAAAACCTGCCATGTGACTATTCTCACCCGGATGAGAATAGTGCCAATGCCAGGGTTTGGCATAACAAAAGTCTTGAATATTAATAACTGAATATAAATATTCTAAACTGTGCTGGGATCATCTACTCCGTCCTTCAGGCTTATGAAACCTGAAGTATGAACTTTCCTTGCCTGGTTTGTTTCAGTGGTTTGTTCCTGCTGTTTCCAGCTGTCAGTGTTAAACTACACAGATATGAACTGGGATGTCTCTGCAGCCTCAGTCAAAGCCGAGCGGCGAGTAACACAAACCAGACTCACACCGCACCACATCACACTTACAAGACCATACTGTGGGTTTGCATGTTTAGCGCAAATCACATATTGGCCGTCTTTACATTGTGGTCCGTTTTCTAAAGCACCATCAGTTTTTGTGTTTGATTTTTTTTTCTTCTTTCCAGGCAGCCTTTGGTTTCAATTCATGTCAGTACACTATAGAACTCAACCTCTATCACAATGAACATTCAGTCAACTGTATTCTTTTGTCAAAAGTTGTCATTGTATGGAAGTGCAGTTATAAGCAGAAAACATTTAAAAAACTCTCCTTTGTGGTGTGTTCAAGGAACTCCTCAAGGATTTGAGAATCAGCAGGCCACAAAGCGCTGCTTTCATGAGCTCTGTTGTCAGAAAATTGAACACAGAAGACAAACAATAAGCAGACTGTGAAATCTTGCCGCTTCTTACATTTTAAAAAATTGCTGTGCAGAAGTCAATTCAAATCTCTGATGTTCTCGGAGCGTCCTTGAACTCACCAAAAAGGAAGAAAAGACCCGATTCTATTCAGTAAGCGAGGAAATCAATTTAAAAATGTATGGCATACTTGGGAAAAGGAATGGCAGTAAAGTAAAGCAGATTTTTAATTTGCAGACAATATTCTAAAATGTGTAAAACCTCTTGTTCACTCCTTTAAAAACTTCAAAGAATCCACTCCTTTCAAAGTTTTCTTCAAAACTTTCAGCCGAGCACCCAGAGTGAGTAAATTTAGCCTGGTACTGACCCCAGCCTTATTAATAGATCATCACAAGGGGACCCAGTTACAGAAAACAGGCCCCTGACCCGCTCTGGATCCAGAGACACAACTCTCAGAGATGCTGACCTAGCCAATCGTTGAACTTCTTGACCTCGGAGGGCAGCCCCAGCTCGGTGAAGTCTCCGGCGTGGATGAACACGTCCCCGTACGGCATCTGGATGGAGTCGGTGCGGGAGTGCGTGTCCGAGATGCACACAAAGCGGGTGTAGCCCGGCGGCTTGGGCGTGTCGTGGGGCATCGGGTCCACCCTGACGAACAGAAAGTTAAGGAAAGTTAAGGGAAAGGGGGTCACTGCGGCTGCTGGAGCTCTTAAACAATACAGAGGAAAGAGACAGCGCTGTATGCAAAGTCTCTGTGGTGAAAGGCTGACAATGAAAGAAGTTTGAATTAGTATCCGGCAGAAAATCATCCCCACAGACCGAAGCAGAGGAGGAAACAAGAGACATAGTGAGAGCGAGAGGCCACAATAAAAGCGCGGCGCAGAAAGAGACAGAAAGAGAAATGTACAGAGATAGAAAAAGAATAAAGCGCAGATATAGAAAAAGAGCAGCGTCCTGTGGGATTTCCAGCGAGTGTGCGGATCCATGACGTCTCCAGGGGGAAGAGGGGAGCTGGTGAATAACCGTGGCCCACTTTAGTGAGCTCTCCTCCAGGTACGATAACACCCAGCGCTGCCTCCTCCTCCTCCTCCTCCTCGTCTTCAAGCCACCACAAGAGAGAGGAAGACACAAGGGGAAGTGGGAAAGGAGATATACATGCATGTAGGACAACCGGTAAGAGTCACAAAGTAATGAAAGTTCAGGAAAAATGTTTTATTTCCACTACTGAGTATACAGGAATGTAAGAAAATGTTAAGTGATGCTTTATGGACCCAGCAGAGAAATTCACTTTCTTATAATCAATGTAACTGTGGTTAAAATACAGCTTTCATGGTTATAAACTGCACTTAACTAAAGTTGAAACTAAAGCTGAACTTTTTGCTTAACTCTTGGAAGTCAGAGATCGCCAACAAGCTGTCGGTACAATAAAAGCTGTGGCCTGGGGGGAACAAGTGAAGTCCAGTTGTTAATAAAAGCCAAGTAAAAACCATTGAAGAAGGCCAAATTACATGCACTATAATAGTATGATGTACATAATGTACATATCTACAGCACTGCAGCAGTACAACAGATGTCATATTTACCACACAGCAGAAATACTGTTCAGTTAATAATTAGGGTCCAAGCACCAACCAGTACAAGGAACCTATTGAAGCTGAGATAATTATTTCACACAATGAGTCACATTTTTTAGCATTTAAACATGCTCAAAAACTCACTAAACTTGACACAAAATTCAAACAAGGAGACTGGTTCTGAAGGACTTTGACTCAAATGCAGATAGAGTATGCTTTGTTGATTGCTAAGGTGATGTAGCCGAAGAGAGCTCAGACAGCATGCTAATTAGCTTAGCAAGCTGTTAACATGCTGGGTAGGTTAGCATGCTAGTTTTCCTAACATATCATTTGTTGTTTGGCTTATCTGGTGGTTCAGGCAGCATGCTAGTTAGCTTAGTGCAGTGGCTTAGCATGTAAAATGTCGTTTGTTGTTCATTTGTTTATTTTTTATATTTAATCATTTCTTTAATTGATTTATTAGATAAAATAAGACCATTCAAGGGACTTTGCCTTTGGTAGGGATGCGCGCAATTAGTCGACTAACGATTAACCGACACCCGTGCTAGTCAGCACCAGAAATACTAGTCGTATAAACTGTTTATCAATATTTCATTCATGCATGATGCCAGTTATCTGTCGCCTCTAAGATTTTAAGCAGCCACCCACCACTAGTCGGGGCTGCAGCACTGTCACTGCAGCACTGACGGCAGCCCCTCTCATCCAGCATGTATACCCCAATCGCCTAGGCAACCCTGGATGTTTATATCAGCAAAGTTGGACAGATGACAGCTCATAAAACCAGCGCGGTTTGGCAGTGTTTTAATCTAGACAATGGAAATAATGTTGCATGTAGAATGTAACACAGCAAGCTGATATATATCACCCGTCTGGAGAAACATGTGCCCACATTAAGCACAGACACGGACATAAACCTGCAAGCGGAGCTGCTGCTGCTGCTGCTGCTAGCACTGCTAACGTTAGCCACACTGTATAGCAGACTGGCAGCTAACGTCAGCACCGGGTCCTCTTCGGTCTGAAAAGTTGAAGCATTTAGTGAGTTGTTGTAATGTTTTGTAAGTAAATGTGTACAGTTTGTATTGCACACTTAGTGCGCATAGCGCTCATTTCAGCAGCATTTAAAGTACGATGTGCCGATTGTTGACTGTGATTAACGGCTTCAAATGGCTCTTAATATGCACAGTATTTTTTCTGACAGTGTTTAACATGATAAATTAATAAATTCTGCTCAATTTTAACTGCTTTCTGACAGTTTTCTTAGTGTCAGACTTGTCAACAAGTCTAGATTAAATTTTGTGTTTAATCAACAGGGAAATTAGCCACCAGGAACATACCTAGTCTTTGAATGTTTCCTTTTAGGTTCCAGTAGCACTTTGCTAACTTGTGTTAGCACTAATTTTCCAGGGAGAGTGAAGTCATGACCTACTCTGACATCACCGTACTCTGACTCTGATTGATATAGTCTGGCTTTCATCAGTTTGGGTCAGTTGGGTAGGTTTAGGAATGAGGAGGGAGACTGGGTAGAGTTAAGGTAGGACCATCGAGGTAAGACAGAGTGGGCAGGTCATGCCTTCACCAGCCAGGGAAAAAATATTGCCAATAGGAAGTGTTAAGTTTCATCAGCAGTAGCTTAACACTGTTCAAAAACCCAGCACAGTCGAAGCAGTTGCATTTAATTAATAACTGAGAACAGTATTTCTGTTAAACTCAGAGCTGCAGAGTGATGTATGACAGGACTGTTGTACTAATGGAATTAGTCCTGTGGAAATGTACATTATGCTGAATTTATTAAAACAGCAGGTAAACACTGAGGAAGTGTTGAGTTTGCAATAACAGCAAACAGCAGTTACAGCAAATTAAAACAGGACAAGCCCAGAAACAGGCAGGGTTCTTACCAAAATATGCTAAAATATATCATACATATACATAAGCCTGTCTCAGATAAGCGTCCATAAACTGACCACAGTCTTGTTTTTCTCTCTGACAATGATATTTTGTTTGACGGTCAGAGGTCATAGTGACAGAGCAGCATCCCTGCATCATCCCACACTAATCTGGACGTCACATTAAAAGACTTTTCAAAAACTTTTGATGTAAAATGGGTAAAATGAAAATGTCTTAAATTGTGGTGCTTTTGGTTCAGTCATGATGCCAAGTCAAAATGACATCATTACAGCATCAAGTTCAGAGATCCAGAACAGAACTGTTGTATTTTCAACTGTTACCAAATTTTCTCTGTATGGTTTTAAAAGTGTATGCGAGACAGCAGAATCATACTGAAGGCCATGGATTCATTATACAAGAGTTTTTTTTGTCTTTGTTTATTTTTTGTTAGATGAAAGTTCATGATTTTCAATTGAAATTAACCTTTTGGAGAAAACTGTTTCTTCGTAAGTCGGTTGTCTTGTCGGTTTTAAAGGCTGCTTCACTTAAAGGAATCGTTAGCATAGCTAAGCACAAAGACTTTAAACAGAGGGAAACAGCTAGCCTGGCTCTGTCCAAAGTTCAACAACACACAAACACTTCTAAAGCTGACTCAGTGACATGATGTATCTTGTTTTTTTTAACTGGTTGTGATTTTAGTGGGAATTGCATGCAGGAACAAATTTTTGGCGAACAACAGACAGGTGTAGTGAGCGTGCACAGCTTCCTGAAGTCTTTTCATAACAGTGAGGTTGCCATGTTTGGTACTTCTACAGAACCAAAACAAAAACCTGGCAACCAGCACCATTCCCAGAGACATTGTACAGATGTACTGGGCGGATGAATAACTGGTTGTTTACCAAGAAACAGCTCCAACATGTACCTACTGCTCGCCTACAACCAAAAATTGTTTTTTACAATTCTGTTTGTGTACAGATTAAATAAATGAGACAGAATGTATTAATTACTGAACTTTAGAGGTGTTGGTAAGTGTTTTTTAACAGAGCCAGACTAGCTGCTTCTCCCAGTCTTTATGCTAAGCTAGGCTAACCTTGTCCTGATTCCAGCTCTTTACTTAACACATGGACAAACCCTACTCTAATGCCACAAATCCTAGTCTCCCAGGGTTTTCCCTGGGTGCACATAGACCCACTGAATGTGATACAAGGGTGTCAGTAGCTAACAATGCCATTTGCACCTGGGGTGGAACAGCAATGTGGCTATTTACACCCAGGTGTATACAGCCTAGTGTGGCAGAGATATGCATCCACTTGTGACTTTGTTGCTCTTTATAGCTAAACTAGGGGGTCAGATCTAAATAGCCGAATAGTTATCATGGGACTATTTGCCCTGGGTGCAACTAGACACTCTGGAGATGTTATAAGCACCCAGGTGTCAGTAGTCAACAATATGCACTCAGGGTGGAATAGCTAACATGGCTATTTACACCAAGGTGTATGGCAAAGACAAGCACCCAGGTGTTTGTAGAGAACAATACTACTTGCACCCAGGGTATAAGGATATTTACACCCGCATGGCAGACAACCCATGATCTTTTCCTAAACCAAATACTTTTGTTTCCTAAGCCTACACAAGTAGTTTTGTTTCCTAAACCTAGCCAAATAGTTTACCTGCCTAAACCTAACCAAGTATTTTTGTTGCCCAATCCTAACCAAGTAGTTTTCTTGTGTAAACCTAACTAAATTGCTCCTAAAAATTGAAAATTCTAAATACAAAACGTTAAATTATGAGTCAATTCAGTCAAAAAATGTAATTACATTGACTTCTAATTTCACACTGGACTAAAAGTCCTGTGGGGGAGTCCTGTGTTTAACCCACTCCCACTGCAGCCTCTTCTTAACATGGAATTTGTCATTATTTATGGCTGGCCCTTTTTTAACGATTGTCTATTAGCACCCAGGTTTGCACATGGGGTGTAAATAGCCAATGTAGCTATTCACACCTACATGGCAAAGACAAACCATGATTTTTACCTAAACATAAACAGCAACTTCATCTCCACACAAACTTTGTTGTGCTTTATTCCAAAAGAAGTGAACTGGGTATAAATAGCTGAATAGCTGCCGTGGGACTATTCTCACCCAGGTGGAAACAGATACTAATAGATCAAGAGTAAATAATCTCATTATCTCCAGGATGAACAGGAAGATGATCAGAGAAAATGTAACCCTGAAAGTTAACAAAATCACTGTAACTGTGTTGTAAGTCTGCGTGGCAGCTCCTTTAATGAGCCACCCTGCTGCATGAACGTTTCTTTTATCTACTTACATGTGGACATGTGGTGGCTGGAAGCGTCCCTGGTTGATGTTGTAGAAGGTGAAGGCCTGAGTGGGGTTGGTGCTGTACTCGTCCACCTCCACTGCCGTCCTGCTGCCTCGCTGGGTGTGTGACTGAGCCTGCGACTGCTGCTGCTGCCGCCGTGCCGCCATGATCTCTGACAGGGTGAAGGCCATGACACTGGGGACGGAAGTAGAGCGGGCGGAGCGGAGCGAGGTGTCAGATGGCGAAGTTCAGCTGCTTGTTGTGTTTAGTTTAGAACTGTGGGCGGATGGTCCCGGCGTCCTGACAGACTCAAACCCTCGCTGAGCTCACAGCCACAGTGAGCCGAGGAGAGAACATCACCTCCTCCCTCCTCCTCTGCTTCCTCTTCTTCTTCTCTGCAGCTCCTCTGCACCTGAGAGCAACACAACAAGAGCACAGCTGACATCAAGAGTGTGTGGGAAAGATGGGAATTCAGAGAATCAGTTGACTGACAGAATTGACAATAAAAATAACTGATTTGATAGTTTATTTATTAAGCCAATCATTTTCTGGATTCAGCTCCTCAAAATTGGAAGATTTGATGCTTTATATTGTTTTATATCACAGTAATTTGAATATTTTGTGGTTTTGGATTGTGGAAAAAACAAGGAATTTAAAAAGACTGTGTGTTCTGGCTAATTGTCATGGGCATTTTTCACAATTTACGGACACTAATTTATGAAATACTCGAGAGAACAGGTTCCAAAACCTCTGATTCTGAATCATTAATTGGGTTCTGACACCATCAATTTCTTTTTCACTGTCTGTTCATTTTTTACGCTGATTTAACATTGGTTTTCAAAAGGGTGTTCAGCCGTGGCAGAACAGAAAAGGATGTTCAAATGAGAAAGCTTTTTGCCAAACTGGGAGAGGTTGCACATAATTATTTTCATTAACCATGGATCTGCCAAATATTTTCTTGATTAATTGATTCATCAGAAATCAGGATATAGAGAAAAATGTCAATAAAAATTTCTTCAAGCCCACCTGGTAAAATCATGTTTTATATGACAGAAACGGCCATGTATTGCATGAAAAGTTAAGTTAACGAGGTGTTTTTCGTGTCATTACAACATACAAACTTATCACATTATAACAAGAAACTTTTGTTAGAACAACATACCTTTTGTTAGGCTATAATGTGAAACATTTCATGTTATAACATGATAACTTACTTCACGCTATAATATTTTAAGTAATCAGGTTATAATGTGAAACCTTTTATTTTATAACAGTGAGTCATCAAATTATAACATGAGACGTTTCGCGTTACAACAAGATGAAATAAATTCAATTTGTATATTATCTCAGATTACTTTCCCGATAGAGTGGGACTAGACCGCACTGTTTATAAACCCAATTGTTCCCACCAAGAGCAAGCACTGAGGCAACTGTGGTGAGGAAAAACTTCCTTTTAACGGGTCAGAAACATCAAGCGGATCCAGACTCTTAAGGGTGGGCGGCCATCTGCTGAACACAAATTATTATTACAACAGTTTGTATGTCATAATAACATCAAAATATTTTATTACAACATGAAAATATCGTCTCATAAGGTAAAAAACATCATTTTATAACAGTACATACTTCACATTATTATGTGATACTGACCCATTTTTTCTTTATATTCAATTTACCCTGACAGAAGACAAACTGAGAAGCTGGATTTGGGAGTGTTTTTTTTTCCCCAAACTTTTTATGAACTCAAAGATTAATCATTACTAACATTAATCATTATAAGGCTACAGTTTTTCATTCTCAATTAATCTATCAGTCATGTTTTTCCCATTTAACTAATAAATGAGTTAAAATAAAAGTCCACAAAAAGTGACAAAAGCAGTGAAAAATGTCTCCCGCTTCTCACAAGTCCTGAGACCCCAAGGTGACGACGTCTTCAGATGTCCTAACTGTCAAACCGACAGGTCATGACAAAAGCTACGTTAAGTTTACCATGAAATAAAACAGAAAAAGCGGCAAATTCTCACACGTGAGACACTGGAACCAGAGAATATTTGTCATTTTTGCTCGATTAAATATTGTAACAATCAATAATCAGCATTCAATATCAGTGTCAACCAACTAATCTGTAAACTGCTTTAACTGCAATTCACGAGGGACCGACAGATATATCGGTTGGCTGATGTTGGTCTGTCACAAGTATGTCGGTCTGTATTGGTATGAGCATATATGTTGTCCCATATGCGCTGATATGAAAACTATAATGCAGATAATATATCTGATATATCAATATCCATATATTAGCATCTGCCCAATACATCCGATATCGGTCAGGCTTTGAAATGCATTGAAGTAACAGCTCCGGATTGTGATACCTAAACTCAACGTATTGGCCAGTTAGAGAGTGATTTATTTCTGTCTGCTGGGTAAAATGTGTCTGCCTGTCTGTCAGTCTGTAAACTGACTGGGATCAGTCTTGTGTGTGCGAGGTAACATAAGGACATAACTACACGAGTGGGAACTCTGAGTTCCTATTTATGTGTTGCCTTTAGTTCACTGCAACAAATGAACAAAGCAGCAGAGAAAACAACAGGAGTCCTGCAGTGAGAAAGCAGTTAAAGTGACAGAATAATAACAGCTCGCAAATACTGATAAATAAGCTACACTGTGCTGTTCACAATTCAGTAGGCTCCCCGTGAGGCTGAAGAAAGGTGCTATCACTGATGTTTACACGAAAAATAAACTGTTTTTAGTGTAGATCCACAATGTCTGGACAATACTCCTCTCCTTAATGAGGTCAGGACCATCAGAGTTGTAATTTTGTACTTTTCATTAGTTTGTCATTTCTATTTCTTTTTTAATTTTTATTTTCAGTTCAGTTTAGTTTCCACAGTGGGTTTGCTCTTTTCAGTTTAGTTTTTATTGTTTAAAAATGTTTAGTTTTAGTTTTGTTTTTATTAGTTTCAGTATTAGTTTCAGTTCATTATAAAATAGGGGAGGGATATTTGTCAGAATATTACAATACAAAAACACCCCTTTGTGAAGGTAACAGTCACTGTCATTCATCATCCCATTCTCAACTAGAAGAGGTCACTCAGTGGAGTGCAGATTTTCACCAAAAAAGAATATTTGGACGTCTCCCTTTTGTAATCACTAACATTTTATAATTATATTTATTTAGGGTTGTTACAATATACCTGTATTGATGATAACCTTATACTTACTTACTATAATAAACACATATGACAATATTGTGTTAAAAAAAAAAAAAAAACAGCACCTCTTAAACATGCATACCCTTAAAACAGTTAACATTGCTTTAGTCTCCTTGTTCTCTACACTTGTATTTGTATTTTGAGTTATTTGCTGAAAGAAAAAGGAACAAAACATACAATAAACAAAGTTGTGGTTGATGAATTTGACTGATAACGTTTTCTATTCATTTAAAATTGTTTTTTAATGTCACAATAATATTGTTATCGTGGATTCTGTTGGCCACCATAATCGTGTAGTGAAATTCTAATATCATGACAGCCTTTAGCTTTTATACAGGTTTTTCATGGTTTTTCAGAAACAGAGAATCACTGCAATCATGAGAGGTTCTTGAACATACAGTCATACATGTGCACAAAAACATTTAGTCTAATTGGTCTGATAATGAGAGATTAGCTGCAGACAATCTTGCACACACACACACACACACACACACACACACACACACACACCTGTCTCTT
>JAJHUR010089237.1:12703-44661 GCA_027495735.1 Lutjanus campechanus | reverse complement strand
TTAATCCTAAACTAAGCATGCTGCACATTGCATATAGTGTTCAGGTGAAAAGTTCTTTCCACCACCCTATTATACTTGGGCAAGTTGGGTTTGTAACCTGAATCACTGGAAAAATAATGCGCTAAGCCCCCAGTACTGTATAGGCGTTACACCGCAACAATGTGTTTCTTTCTTTCTGTTGATGCCACGGACTCCTCTTTGATGCGGCTCTGAAATGACTGAGCGCCATAGGCTATTTTCTCCCTGTTCAGGCAACTCAATAGCCAGTCTGTCTGGCCTGTTTGTTTTCGGCTAATTGCCTCAAGATCTAATAAGTTAGTGATGATGTACGTCGAGTCACCCGTGACCCCTGCCAAAAGAAATATTATGTCGCACTAAAACTCGCCCAGGGAAGGAGCAGGGTCCCTCTTTATCAGTCTAAATATTTCTAGCCTCCCAAGCTCCTGGTTTCAAATGCTTGGGTCAGTATGTGCTAAAGTAAGGTCACGAGAGCCCTGTAATTATGATATTATGCAAGGCATTTAGGACAAGAATAGGGGAACTCAAGACCAGCGCAGCTCAGAGGCAGAGATGCCTCAACACAGGCGGAGATGACAGTGCAGTTTGTAGCTCAGGAGACCTTGTTCAAAACATGTGTGGACACTTGTTTTACTTGTTAATGTGATTGGTCTTACATGCATTTTCCTCTGCATGTGTATCTGTCTATTAGTGTTTTGTTGCTGTAGTTTTATGAATCAAACAGTTGAGGTCTATACTAATGATATACTGCACAATGTAGAATTGCAGCAGCTGAGAGCAAGGATGCCTAACTCTGACAGATATTGACACACTATATTTCAACAACAAAATAATCTTTTATAGGCAAAATTATCAGTGAGTGGAGACAACATTGCTTCATTGAGCACTGAATGACTCACTAGAGGCCACTAGAGACTGGGGGAAACTGTTAATATAGCATAAGGTTAAAACTGTTTGTGTTTTTTCTTGTTTTGCTTGCATGCTTGGTAAAACATCACCCGTGTCACCCAAACATGGTGGAAACCGGCTCTCTCATGGCTCTAGTGCCAAGTCTAACCATACGATGCACAGATTTTTTTTTTTACACAACTGGTAACTATAGCAACAAATGAAGTTTGTATCTCCAATATGGCTTCATTCGAATGGACATGAGTTCAATGTTGCAATGTCTAACACATTTCTCTTGTGTTCTTTCACATAATGGAGTAGAAGCATCAAAAAGGGTCCCTGCTTTATATTCTAACTTGTAAGGGTCCTTGGCTGAAAAAAAGAGAACCTCTGACATAGGCATCAAAGTGAGGACTATAGTCGAAATGGCCCCCGTTCTATCTACTGTTTCCAACAAACACAAATCTTTTTGGCCATAAGGAATATGGTGTTGTGTTTATTTATGGCATTAGATATGTATACAGTATATGCAGTAAATCCATGCTTCAATTTTAAAGTTAAAATGACTTTATTAGCTATTGTTTATGAGAAGGAAAAATACTAGTCAGGATATCACTAAGGTTGCTGCACTGACCATGCGTGGCTCATGCATTTTGATTGCATATATTTCCATGGGGGTATTTATTTTTTCCCCGGTGAAGTATCTATGATACCCCACCTCCTCCTCTTTTATTTTCTGAACGACAGACAGCAGTCCAAGCCAAAAAGCCATTTCACCTGCATTAATACACAATGAATAATTTATAAATCCCAATTATTTGGTATCATTTATGCAAAGAGTGTCACACAAGGCATACATAAAGCATTTAGGATGCTTAACCCATAAAGGAATGGGAGACTAGGAGAAGAGTGGAAGGTCACACCTGAAAGTCAGGTTGCTTTTTGTTTTTTTTCCCTCCCTCTACAGTATCTCACTCACTGTCTCTGTTCATGTTATTTCACACAGCAAAACTGTCTCACTGCCCTGCACATGTTATTGTCAACAGTACATGATATATACCGTATGGGCATAAAATCAGAGCTAATTAATTTCTGCATGATGTGATTAAATCAGTATTTTGTATGATATAGCTTACAGGGAATAAATACACACAATTTTCAATGGCTAAGGAAAATAAAAGAAAATGACAAAAACTACAATATTCCAACATCTTTTTATAGAGCCCTGCTTTATATATTGTGGTGCTATGAATATAAAATCACATTGCATTGCTGGACTAACATAGCACTTGATTTTGCTGTGATCTCCTTATCTAAACAAATGCAATTACGGTTGGGTTAGCGGTGGTGCTTCCCAGGAGATGGACCGTCCCCCCTTGTCGCTGACTATCTTCCCCACTAATCCTGTCTTAGAAGGGTCTCTGTTAACAGGGATAAGGCATTGGCCTGGTATCCTAGGCTAGTAAGCTAAAGCTTATGTACAAAATGCTATTCAAGAGGCGCTGCCTGCAGCTATTGGAACTGCGTAGATGTCCATATCGTTCAGCCAGCCTAAATACGGAGGAATTTAGCCGTGGCTAAATCTTGGAGACTGACGTGGACATGCTCGCTGATAAGGAACGGGGGCCTATGCGGGAGTCTTATTTGGAATCAAATTGATGCGTTATAGAGTCTGGAACATGGAGATCTGGTCGTTTCCAATGACAAATCCATAAACTCTCCAGCAAACATGCCCCTACTGTTGAAATCCCAGCCGCCTTGCCCATGCTTTACTGTGCTACCAATCATTATGCTCATTCAAGCTATGGAAGCCACTGTATCAAGTGAGCTTACAGCAGTAATTCTACATTATGTTCACAACAATTTTCTCATTGACAGTCAAGAATAGTTTCAGTTTTTGTGCCAGTTATGAATATAGTGAACAGTGAACAATATTGATTGTATATAGCATCATGTAATTGTCTAATACATGGGTTTTCAACAGGGGGTCCGGGACCCCTAGGGGGCCCACGGAGTTACTGCAGTGGGTCCCACAAATTATTGCAAATTATTTTTGAAATTGAATTATTTTTTTAAACATATTTACCAGTTAGCTGTATTATTATCCCACGAGAAGAGACACTCTTGTGAGCCACATGGCATCATTTTGTAACTTCAGGAGCAAAAGACTCTGACAAACCCTCTACTTCACCCTGGTGAAAGTGCAGAGGGTGAGGCTAACACAGCTAACATTAGCTGGAGCAACTATGAGTGCAAATGAGAGAAGACCCGAAAATATCCAATGCAGCGTATGTCGTGGGGGTCCCTGCTCTGTCCCTGCTCTGTCCCTCTATCAGCTAAAGGTTCCCTGGCCTAAAAAAAAATAGTCGAAGAGACCTGGTCTAATACATCAGTTCAGTGGTTTATATTTTACTGTATGTGGGCCTCTCTTTAACAGTTGGCTGAAAGTTAAATCATTATGAAGGGTCACGTTATTGATCCCAACCTCTTATGGCAAAGCGAAGTGCTTGACACCAAACCTCAGTCAATTTACTCCTTCTGGTGTGAACAAAATACTTCTCAGTTTCACACATTTGGATGGATTAAGCTTTTAACACTCAGTGAAATCCAGCACTTATCCTACAAACACTTGTGAAGTGTATGCGACAGTGGATCTATATTAAGTGTGACTGGGCAAGCTCCACAAGACCGGAAAAGGCAGCACATCTGTTCCCTGGCGTGATAACTTTGAACAATACTCACACACTCTGGTTTTCAATGACAAATGGCCAGTAAACGACCAGTTTCAAATTTTAAGAACGCTTTCCTGCTGCAGAAGTGCATTTGTGGCACAGCAGTAAATCAGCATATTACTTAAAGCTGAGTGTTGAGAATTTAGCTCTTCACTAATGTAATCCCAGGGACTACTTATTTGTTCAAAGTCATGTAAACTGATATTCTGAGCTCACTTCCCATGTTGAAAGCAGTTTTAATGTACCACAACAATCAGGGGCAGCTTTGTATGTTTGTCACATTCCTGCATATTTTATCACGCGCTCTGAGCCACATTGATATCACACTCCCTTTGATGAGGGATGATGCACAAACATTAGTGATACAGAGAGATATGGTGCATATGACATGCTGGCTGCATTTGTAGATATGTGACCTTCATTTGGGTGTTTCAGAAGGTTGGTAAATAATAACAGCAAGGGTTAATGGATTTCATATGCTCTTCAGTCTCACTGCTGCAGTCACCTGATGCAACAGTACATGCAACCTTGCCCTCGAGGAAATGAGAGAAGTCTGTCAATCACCCACTGCTTCCTGCTGCTAGGTCTAGATACATATAGACCCACACACATTTAAATATAGTGCTTCCATCCTTCATGCCACACAACCAGAACCTTCAGACATTTTCTTGATTGGTTTGGTGAAGATCCCTAATGTAAAGATGAAATGAAAGATGCCTTTTTAACCCTTTAACATCACATGCCCAGTCATGTTGTGCATAATCATTTTCTTTGTGTTTTTATTTTACATTTAACTTTTTTTTTTTCTTCCTGTAAGACAAACTATGATGTGTGCCTACTCTGGGTGTTCAACTCTGGGTAAAAGTTTCTGCTAACTTAACCTAGCTGGCATTAGTGGGCAATGGAACTAGGCCTAACAGTCCCCGAGTGGACTCGGAGACTGTGAGGGAATACAGAACTGTCATGATTTACAGAGTTTCCTAATAGCTTTACTTGTTGTTAAAGTAGTTAATGTAACCATTAATTGTAGCACTGTTAGCGAGTTAGCTCAGTTAGCCATGCTGCTAAGTTAGCTGACTCAGGCTCGGGGTGCCAGGAGTCAAACCCAGCAATAACACCACCTTTGAACTGTATTATCTGTTGCAAAACCTCCATCAGTTCAGGTGGCTGTGTTTGGCCCCAGTCTGGCCATGTTCACTGGGATATTGGCTAGTGTAAATGCCGGTCAATATCTGCAACAAGTCCCTTCCTTGCTGCCTGTTTTTACAAGAAACACATAAATATGCAGAGGCAAAATAGCACTCTGCTTTCCGTTTCATGTGCACTCATGTTTTTTATTTTTTAGGCTATTTTCGCCTTTATTAGACAGGATAGCTGGAGAGTAGACAGGAAACAGGGCAGAGAGAGAGGGAATGACACGCAGCAAAGGGCTGCAGGCAGGAGTCGAACCTGCGGCCGCTGCAGAGGACTAACAGCCTCCATACATGGGTCAGACGCTCTACCAACTGAGCTAAACGTCCGCCCTCATGTGGACTCATGCGGACTCATGCGGACACTGTCTAAAGTTCACCAATTTTATTTGTCTGCTGAGGCCGAGTGACTGTTCTTTAAAATCTTCCAGCAGGGACTCTAATTGTAATAAACGGGCCTCCCAATGGGGGTAAATTTCATGACAGGTTGTTGTATTATAGGGCCTATCAGTAGTTTTAGTGCTGCTGAGTATTTATTGTTTGTTATATGAGGTAGAATGCTACTGTGGCCCACAGCCTTGCACTCCTTGCTACTGGCTGCATGTTGCATTAGTAATTTATGAATTGACAATTACTTACAGCAGTGCAGTTTAGTCACAGATGATAATGAAGATCTATTGTACTAATGAACCGTAGCCTGCTTGAAGCTAATTTTATTTTAATTTAGCCACAGCCACCAAGCAGTATCATGATGACTAGCATATTAAAAGACAGTATTAGTAGTCATAGTAGTGGTAGTAGTCAATTAATTTCCTGATTATTGCCTAAGAAAGGTGTTAACAAATTTATAGCATATACTCACACTAACTTACATTGATGAATTTACATTCAATATTCAATTTAATTTCATTAGGATTTCCGGAAATGTAATATGTATTTCTTTTAATTTTCACAAATCTTTCAGCAGCTTATTGCTAATAATCTGACACAGTCACAACTGCAAACTGTACTGAGTTTCAAAGCATCAGGTGTGAGCAGGGAGAAACTTTTGGAGTTTGGGGGCACAACTGATAAAGTGAATAGTGACACATTGCCCTCTCAATAAATAATTAAGTCATTTTTAGGGCAATGCCACTTTGGCCTTTGATAAATACAAATTTATTGGTGCATTGCGGACAAAATGTCAGGCATCAAGGTCAGTAATGCAATAATAATATGTGTTAATTACATTGTATGAAGACAAAACAGTATTGGTACATTTAGCTGATCAGCCATCCTCAGTAATCAATACAAGCACACATTATTAGACTGTAACAGTAAATAACCACAGTCAACATCAGACAACCGTATACTGTAATACTTTAGCAGTTGCTTTTTCTGTATAGTGACAAAATATAAAAAGATAAAGGCTACATACAGTAGCCTATTAGCAGTTTGTTCATTATGATCTTTCTGAAAAATATTACGCCAAACTCCCTTTAAGAATTATAAATATAGAGATCCTAAAAATACTTTACATGTCTGCAAAAACACAAAATCATACAACCACAAGATAAAAGCTGCCATCAATATGATCCACAAAGACAAAGGGTGTTTCTGTACAAATGTAGGATTTTGTTGTTTCAGCTCATTAGCTAGCTAACTTGTTGGTTAGCTGCCTTATCTAGTGGAAGAAGATTGTGGAAATAGGAAGTGAACTGTTTGAAAAATTAAGATTCCTATTGGAATACGTGCTGTATATCCTAGTAAACACACACGTATTAATACTTACACTGCAAATCATGGGTCGTCAACATGGGGTCTGCGACCCCTAGGTGGTCCTAGTTACTCAGTCTTTATTGTTTGAAAGTTCTTCTGTTTTTCTCAAAAATTAAAATATGTTTGAGAATACAGTAACATGAATAGCAAAGATAAATCTACAGTCATGTGAGCTAGCCATTAGATTACTTTGCCGCACGTCTTCATAACAGTGAACTAGTTAGCTACTAATTATTCAAGCATATCAGCCAATTAGCTGGGCATGCTAAACTGGCCATGTTTTAGAAGGGGCACTGATCATTGGGCATTGGTATAATTCCTGCCTGTGTAATGTAAAGTATGTAATGTGTGTGCTTGCCTTGAGAATTGAGTTGTCTATATCATAATAAGTACAAATGTATAAAGAACATTCTGTCAGCTGATAAAGACATATGTGTAATACACACTGTACATAATCAAATGTTCAAGTTGAGGACAGGTTTGCTTGAAAAACTGACAGGGGAGTAAATCCCCAAAAAAACAATAATTGTAACTAGAGTGCCACATCAACTGCAGCTGTGCAACTGTGCAACTTCCACTTATCATTATCTGTGTTGGGTGTAGAATGGGGACTAAATAGACAGACAGGCTTGCTCAGCTCTTTTCTCTGTTCTGAATCACTCGCTCCTACTGATCTTAGCTGTGCGTCTTCGTGCAAACACGCTGAGTGCCCACAGCTGGATGCATCCTCGACTTTACAACTGGTTTCTCAAAAAGTATGAAAACGCATCTCATGCTCAGTAGGACAGATTTAGTGTGCAGCGTGGTCACAGACGGGTGCTCTGTTATCACAATAAACCAAGGACCATGTTTAAATGACCCAACATGACGTCAGTTTATTAGAAACTACAGGCAGGACTCAAGGTGTGAACACAAAGTTCAAGACAAGTATTAAGATGGGAAATTGGTTGAGCTGGTTGAAAATAAAGCTCAGCAACTGCTGATTTCTCAGCAATATTACCATGAGACGAAACTGCACTCAACAAAGATATAAACACAACATTTTTGTCTTGCTCCCACTTTTGATAAATTGAAGTAAATAATCTAAGACATCTTCTAAGCACACAAAAGGTTTAGTTTTATTAAATTTTGTTCTCAAATTTGTTTAGGAATGAGAAGTGATTGGTTAGAGATAGTGTAAGAATATCAGGCTAAGCCAATCAGAGGCAGACTTTGCCTGCATGTTAAAAACAACAACTTTTGTTTTTAGCTGCAACCAGCAACAGCTGCTACACAAAAATCCCCCAGCCTTTAGTGGCCACAATTTTCACCCTAGAACGTTGAAATTTGGCCTCGAGGTCAAGTGTGGCAGTGGGAGTGGCCTATAGCAAAAGGTGCATAACTTCTAACTTCTAAATGCATTCATATAAACCTAGCCAAAGTCATGAACCATTTGTTGTAGGATCTTGTGAGAGGCATCATTGCACCCAGCAAAGTTCCCAGCTTTGCCTGGTCCCATTCATAACTCACCAGCTGTGTGTCTTAGATACTTACAGGAGGTATCACTGGACTTTGCAGAAAGTTCCCAATGCAATGGTGCAAGTTAGCCCCACCCAATATACTTTCACCATGCCCCTTCCAGAACTCAAACTGCTTTAGACACTTAAAGGCATCATTGGACTAAGCAGAGTTAATTTTTCATTGGTGACAGTTTGCCTCGCCCCCTATACTTTAGTCACCTCCTGTATAACTCATGAACCGTTACAGACCATCATAGAGCCTTGCAGCAGTCATTGTTGGACTTAGCAAAGAATTCCTTTTGCCACTGGTGTGACTTCGTCCCACTCATTTTACTTTACTCACAGAGGTCAAGTTGTTATATGTGAGTATGTGTGTGCGTGTGTTTGAATGCATGCACACGTGGATGCCTGTGCATACATATATCACAATAGCTGGTCACAGCTATTGCACATTTGTACTCGTTATCTTTATCTTGGCAAAGGAGAAGTGCTCACTAACCTGGATTTTATTACATTTTGAGGACAAATTTTGAGAGAAATAAACCTTGCGTGCAGGAAGTCTTAGATTTTACTTCAACTCATGAGAAATGGGAGCAGAAACAGAAATGTTGCATTTATATTTTTGTTTAGTATACCTCCTCATATTGGCGTGAACTCAAAGCTTCTCAGCCAAAACACAGAGCCCCATTTCCAGCACTTTCCATGCTCTATTAGAAAGTCCCCTATCCATATTTCCAAGCATCCTTTCCACCAAACCATACGTATAATGTCAATCTCATATGCTTTGACATCAGGGTTCAACAATCATGTACAGTATTTCCACTAGTTCAGAGGTCCAAGAAGCCATCCACTGTAAGCAATTTAATTCACAGAGTCACAGAGGACCACAATTTGTCTCGTATTGGCTAACCGGTCCAGATTCCTGTGCCAGGCTGAAAGGCTTCAGCCTTTGTATGGCCTCCTCACATCTCTCCCTCTCCCTCTCCATCTCTTGCTGTCTCTCTCCACTGTGCTGTAAGTGTGTTCCACATCTGACTGAATTATTGCCTAGCTGTTAGTCTTTTGGCCGCCGTTCCTATTTGTGCTACAAAAAGACATGAGATTTGCATTACACTCATTTCAGGCGCTTGCCAAAATATTTCACATTAGTTTCAGCTGGATGTGTGAATTATTGTTCAAATTTGATGAGCTTAGTAATGCAAATAAAGGTCACATCAGAATTTCCAGATGTGCTTGTGTCAATGGACGTGAGCGCATTTGGAAAACAAGGATACCATTCAAACGGCAATGTGTTATGATTCTGTCATACTAAACTCATCCGTCAAAGCGCATGTTTTTAAATGGCCGGCGAGAGAGGCCGGGATTTGAATTGGAATAGCCTCTGTCAAACCGTAGTTTATCCCTTGTGTTTACAACCCACAAAAAAAGGTCATTGATATAAAAAAGCAAAACACTCGAACCTGCTCAGAGCGGGGCCTTTTCTTTATCTCACCACAGCATTCCAGCAGCGCTTGAGGGGTGTAGCAGGCAGCAAACTAGCAAGCAAGACGCAGAGAGGAAGAGAGGGAGGCAGGCATAAAATCTGCATGCTGGAAGAAACAAGATGGACATAAAAGATGGACTAAATTGCAGAGAGGACTTTTCTTGTCAAAGGCTAATGGAAACATTTCCACACAACACAGAGAGGGGAATGGAGGCTCCATTATCACAGCCGAGCAGACGGAGCTGGCAGCCATTCCAGAGAAGCGCTGAGATGTGCACACTGGCCCAGCTTAGCGCCCTCAGCCAGCCCCTCAGGCCTCCACCTGAATAATCTGTGTCAACAGGTTCCAAAATGCCCAGAAGAGTCACATAAACAGAGACAGAGGAAAACACTTACAAAATAATTGTCCCTATGTTTTGTTTTTGTCTTACCCCCTATTTTTTTGTCTTCACTTGAACCTTCTAATTAAGTAACAGCAGCCCCCCAAACCCTAAGATTTCTGTTGTACCTTGAGCATCAGAGGACTTATGTGTTGTTTGCTGGGAGGGGGGTCTGTAGCAACTTTATATTGGAAAACAACTCTTCTTAGTTTTTGTAGAAACCTTGCCTTACATCACCAAAAACACAAAAGACTGAAGAACAACAAGTAAAGCTCAAAGGAGAAATAAGACCCAAGAGTTCAAAAATGAGTATGGCAAAAATGTCCAAATGTGAATTGAAGCCATAAGCAGTACATTAAAGGAGAGATCTGTAATATATTTGTTGTAGTAAATCAAAAAATGATCATGATATGTCAGAGATCAAAGAAATGTGTTTAACTGAAATACTCACTTCTCTGCCCCCCTTTGAAATTTTAATTCCAGGTTGGAATGACTGTTTTCAACCATAGACTATATATTGAATAGGATTTCAACTTATATCAACTATGGCTCCAATTTGCTGGACTGCTGTAGTCATTTTTGCATGAACACATATTGTTACATATTGCTCCTTTAAATAGGTTGAATCTCTATTTAAAACTGCTACAAAGAACTTTCATACTTTCTTGATTTTGGAGCCCCCAGTGCACAAAAGCAGTAGTGCCTCCATCACAATAACCACAAAATATAATGTAAGCCTGTTATCCTGAAAACAAAAACCCACTGCTCTGAAAATACGCACTCTGGAGTTGGAGTTCAGTGACTGCCTACCTCACTACCTGCCAGACTCCATTAACATATTGCTCAGTTTAACCGTCATAAACATCTACTCCTTCTAAAAGATTATTGTTGATTATTGTTGACTCATGAAGGGACACTAATCCAGAATGAAAATTTCAGAGGAGAACATACTGGATGTAGTGCTGTTGTCAGAGAACCTAGTAGTTCAACTTCAACATGTTTCCTTAATCTCTTATGTCATATCATGGTGATTTCATAATTTAGTACAGTAAATATATTACATATTTCTCCTTTGATAATTTATAATGTGAAGTATCAAAACAAATTTAGTGACAATCCTCCTGCAGGACAATATCTATTTCAAAAGTAATTTAGAGGGATTCAGCGATTTGTCATCATGCTCCTTTATTGTTTTGGTTGGTTGTTTTCTCAACTTAAAATTGACCAACCTGCACCAAAGCCCAGCCAAAGACAGTCAAAGCTGCTTAGTGTCATATATTTCTTCCTCGTGTTTATTCTCACACCCAAACCCATGTCTCATGAGGCCCATGAGAGATTGATTTGGTGGTAGCATTTTCACTGACAATTCCTCAAGGCAGGGGGGCATTTGCGTGCTCCCTGACACCCTACATGCCCCAAGGACAGTACCAAGCCTCACAGTCTGTTGGGGCCAAATCTGGATTTGTCGGTTACTGATAAGTAAACACACACACAAAAAAAAATGGAGATAAAAGCAGACGATGAAGGACAGGATGACTTTTCAGATCTCTGGCTGCCATTTTATGATGTCAGAAACCACAGCGGCATACTCGCCGATTGAACTGGCTGCAGTTTAATAAGACAAAAAACACCAGATTATATAGGACTCCATAATCAAAAACAATCTGCATGCAAAATGGTAAACAACCAAGTTGAATAAGAGAGATGGAGAAGAAGCCAATCTGATGACTTGTTCATCTCATCTGCCTGTCTTCCATTGGAAGTCATCCATTTATAATAAGCCTAGCTGATAAATGTTTTAATAAACTTATTGCATAATTCATTTTTGGCAGGCCTAGTTTTAATTGACTTATCGCAGAATTGTACTGAAGATCAAAAGCCTGATTAAAGCAATGTATATATTAGTGCCCCTCTCTTTTCCCCCAACACCATGTTTCAAAAAACATCAGAGAAGAAGTGTGTTCTGAAATGTGATCAATTATTCACCAAAATAATTAATTAAGTGATTGATTAGTAGATTACTTTTGACAATGTTGGTGTCAGAAATACTTTATGTTGACTGATAATGCACTGAAGAGATCTTGAAGGTCAACAAGATTGTGATACAGTATGGAACAGTATTTACCATAAACCAAAAAATCCTGAGCAAATGAATTTAGGGTCACATTTTATTTTACAGCACACTAATCATATGTATCAAGCTGTACTTTGTGTCAAATTAAACTAGAATAAATATGGAAATAACATGGTCTTTATTTGTCAGTATTAGACCCTTATTAGAGGGTCATTATGCACACATTGCAACAGAACTTCACTAAAAACTAAAGTGCATTATTTACCCACTGTTAGACCCTTATTAGACTTTATTAGAGGGTAATGTGGGACACATTTGGGTTTACTGTACTGTAAATTTAAAAAATGTGTTGTTTCCCACGTATTTATTTCTGTTAAGTACACTTTGTTAAGCATACTCTTTAAACTTGGGATCTCAAAAATGGGGAGGCCGATGTTCATAGACTTTGTTTACTGTATCCTAAATAATGAAAATAACAAAAATAATCAGTCCACATTTTTGCCTGCAGAACTGGCCATTAATAGCTGGAAAACTTCATGGGTCATGTCTAAAAGGGAACCCTAGTCTTGCGAACCTTTATTGTACATGTTGCACAAACAAATTATGCTTTATATGTAACAAAACTGATCTGGGCGGGGTTAGCGAAAGATCGTGGTTTGGGTTAAAATCGTCACACTCACAAGTCACACTTTTGCAGGTCTGGGGATCCCTTCTTGACATGACCTGTGAGCATGGTTGCATAAAGTAGAAATGGATACACCCATACAGCGGGTGTGAGCAGCCCTCTTCCACATCCCAAAACAGCTGTATTGTTGTCCAGGTGGAAGCAGAGCTTGGGGCTTCTATACACTGTATAGTGCCTAAATCTTTTTTCATACACAGGGAGAATACTGCTAATTAGGGTATAACTACTGTCTAATAAAGAGCATATTATCTCTAGTTTATGTCTAATTTAATGCAAAGTACAGCTCGTTTTAGTGTACGGTAAAATGAAGTGATCCAATTTAATTTAAGCTTTTATTGGAGCAACAGGGGTGGTTTCTGAAAGATTTGTCCTCCAAAAATGTAATTCCCATATTCTTTCAAGAAGCGGCAAAGTTGACAGATAAGACAGCATTCACACATCACGGCTATTTGACACCTAATTACACAGCTCTTAATAAGGGGTTCTCTCTGTGTGTGCCCTGAGTTCACACTGTCTCACAGCTATAATTATCTTGTCTCAGTATTTGACAGTGTATTGTTTAACCTACATACAGTGGGGATTCCACATGCCTTCTGTCAGTTTACGTAGGAGCTGGTGTCTGTGCTTTTCTTATTAATCTTACAAAAGACCTGACATTACCTCACAGGTTCAGGATTAACAGCTTTTGTTTATGTCTAACATGGCCCTTTGTATTCAACCCATTCGGAATTGTTCTGAAGTGTTTGCATAGCCGAAGGCTACAGAGTTGATTACAGAGGTTTGTTGGGGGGATTTTTTTTTTGTGGTGAAGCAATGTGTTTGTTAAAATAATGATAAAAAGAAATTAACATTTTTTTTCTGCCATATTTATCTGAGATTTGATTTTATTACCACCTTTCAAAAGTGATGAATGCTTGTGTGCTGCAAAAACATGTTGGAGATACAAATGATATAGGCAAAGTTTCAGGACATGTTTTGATAAAATGCACTGATGAGATAAATCCAGGCAAAAACCACAATTGCTTGATGATTCTTCATATTGAATCCCTGTCAATTATAGTGACTGACTTGGCTAAAGAGAAGAAGACATGTTAGAGAGAGACTTAAGCTCAGAGACACCTGAGATAGTAATTGTTCCAAAGTCACTGCCATTGTTCCTCAGTTTCAGAATATTACTGAAGTTTTGTCAGCGCTGTTCATTGAAATTAAATAAATTTATTTCATCCTGCACATTTGTGACAGACAAGTAGAAAGCATGCCTGCTTTATTATTACCGAGTAGTTTTTTTGCCTTAATTTTGAAAGTCTATCCCAGGAAGTAGCATATTTATTACTGCTAACTTGATTGCGGGGCCCTGTACATACAAAACTGATGCTAGAGGGGCCTCTGTCCACAATGCTATTTGACGAGCTGGGAGTGAGAATGTGCTGCTTTTTTCAGCAATGAGTAGTGTGAGGGGTTACAATTTAGATTCAATAAATACAATGCTTTTACCTGGTCTTCTTGGAGTCAGGTTATTTGTGTAAGCAGCCCAGAGCGGGTGGTAAACTCTGTGAGGCTGGTGTTAGGGGCTAACAATTAACCTTCGCCAACAAATGAGGAATATGCTCTCAGGTAACCTCTGGTAAGTTTTATTTACTTATTTATATGTTTGTTTATTTATTTATTTATTTGTTCTCTCCTTTTTTGCATTCTTTAAACTGGCTACGTAGGTCACTGGATTTTGTTCAGAATTTGAGGGCCTGCGAACATTGTGGCAAACACAACTGCTAATCCATGGCTGATAGCTGCATTAGAAAATACAGACTGTTCATTGGTTTGGCTTTTCTGTTGACATTTGGCTTTCCTTCTGTACACCTGCATACAACATATACAGCATGACACATCAAAGTGTGGCTTTCACCATCAAAGAGCAGTGAGAGTGCCACTTCACCGTGTCAGTGTTTAAGCAGCTATTATTCAACTTGTGTTTATCACTGAGTTATAGCATTAACGTTAAACATAATAACAAGTGTATCAGATCTGAACACTCACTCCTGTCTTATCCTGACACTCCCTGCTTATCTTTAATAAATATCAGAGAGAGGTCATTCCTGGGCCAATCTACTCTTGCTCACCGCTTGCTCAGAGCTTTCATATTTTTTTAAAAGGACTATTATGCAACACCTGTGCTGCTCCACATTTTTAAAACTGATTATTTTTAACTATTATTTTTTTTAGCACTGACTGGCTGTCAGATAATGGACAGTAGTTTTCTTTAAATAACATTAAGTCAACTTTCTTTATTTATGCAGCAGAATATCACAAATTTGCCTCTAAGGGCTTTACAATCTGTACAGAATCCACCACCCTCTATCCATCCTCGATTCAGTCTCTCATCAGAATGAGTAACAAGGGACTAAAGTGAGGAGGGAAAACACTGGTAACAGCTTCACTGGGTTCTCTATTGTATCACTTTGGTGTTTGTTAGTTCAGATCTGCACGAAATAAGTGGACAGAGCTTCTGGGTCTGGACAGTGAAGCCCATGCAAAAGCCCCCTAAATTAACCTAATTCTCACTTGACGTATGACCTCAGTAAACAGTTTCCTAACAAGTTTGTGGTCTCAGTTACTAGTTTCAAGTCTTCTTGCCTTCAGAACAGTAGTCCACAAACCAGTGGGTGACGTCACGGTGGCTCTGTCCAATAATTCTGCTGTGTATGATCAGAACTTAGGCTGCCTGCGAGTGTTCTGCAAGGTGACTGTTTTTGTCAAAGGAGTGTGGAGCCATAAAGCGACTTCAATTTCCCCATTGTTGAGTTGGCTCAGACTCAAAGAGAGCAGAGAAGTTTAGTTGCACTCAGTTTTGTGGAATTAATTGCAGACGTTCAGTAATAAATGTCTGAGTATAACCACGCCCAATTCAAACTCAATATCACCAAAGTCCACAAAAACTTAAATGATATTATCTATAATTTGGATTAAAACTATTTTCTGACTATTTGGTTTTAAAGGGAAAAAACAAAATGATTGCCTCTCCTCCTCCCTAGTGGCCACATATTCCAAAACATTTTCATTTATGAAATGAAAACTAAATGTAAGCTGTGTCACATTCGGGGAAGTTCAGCCTTTCTTTGTCATGAAGCTTGCATATTACAACAGTGCTGTTTTCGCCAATGGATAAAGCTTTTGGTGCTACAGCATAAGTGACACAAGGCTTGTTTAATTTGAAATAATGGTTTGACCTTCACCCAACAAAAGACACAATATGTTCTGGGAAGTGAATGGCTAAACAGTGAGGAGAGAATGAAATTTCCTGTTTAGTCACTTGCAGCTAGTAATTGCCATGTAATGAAGCTAATGTTTTGTGGAATTTACAACCTCGTATTTATGGTCATGGTCTCTCTTTTTGTTATTTTTGTTTCCTCCTCTTCTGTTTTCATCTCTTTTTCCTTGTACATTGTATTTTAACTTGGCATTCTTTTGTTCTCCCAAAGCACAAAGGAGACAATATATGAGGGGTCATTAATTTCCTTTCTCTTTGTCTTTGTCTGTTTTGTTTTCCCCCCTCTTTTTTCCATCTTACTCTTTGTCCTCACTCTCTCTTAAAGCAGCAGTATACTAGAAGCAACCTTTCACAAATTCAAACACTTGTCAGACATGCACTGTATCACACACAAATACTGTGTACTTTACATACTGTCTGGAGGTCTCTTCAGTTGATGACACTCTACAGCAGATGAATAAGCTCTGCACAGATAAACTACGGATAAGAGGCTTCACTGTTGTGTTTATTTACAGTCCCTGCTTACAGACTCATATGCGTGCCCACAAAACCTCAGCAAGTCAATTGAATTATTTTGGAAGTCTGCAAAAGAAAGAGGAAACATGATCTAAACAACAAAATAAACCACAAAGTCCCGGCTCAAGTGCAAGATGATGAATGCAACTATTTGTGTGACACTGTTGTAGCATCTGATGTCAAATCAGTCATTTCCATGAAAGCATTTTCTTTTCTTTAAATTTAATTCCTTTACTTTCATCTGTCTCTTTCCTTTCCTGTCTCTATCTCTCTCTGTTCTCACTGTCACCCTTTGCTCAACAACTTTTCCTCAGTGGTAAATTGAGAGTGTCAACTTTAAGCCCTAACCATAAACCAACCAGCGCCAAGTAAATTGAGAGTAGCAACCGCTGCAACAACAAACAAACTATGACTCAGCCCATACCACTCAGTGACCACAAACACACACAGACACACTCATGTCCCCACCTACACATACACTTAAACACAGACCCACAAATCACACAGGGCACATTCTTGTACTGTATGATCGTGCAATCTGCCAGATGGGTTAGATAAACGTTTTTTTCAGTGCAAATTAACCTTTTTTTGTTGTTATTGCTGTTTTAATAGTGGTAGGGGAGACATTAATTCATTACTTTCTATGTTGTGTTACATTTAGTTATATTTAACTGGCTTTCTGTGTGTTTTTGTACAGATGCACCTTAAAGTTTCATGAAACAGCTGGTGGAATTCTTATTGCTTATGTGTTGCTTGTACAGAACAGGCAGTTAGGGAGGGGTATATCGCAAACATTAATTGGTTTACAGCAGCCAATGGTGCTGAATTTGTGTTATGCCTCTACCATGCAGCTAAAGTGGTCCATGGATGTAGGAAGAAGAGTGGTCATATTGGCTGACTCTTCTGGTATTGAGAACTCCCAGTCAGTACAACTGAACCAGGACCAAGCCAGCCAGCAACAGAGCCAGAGGCCAGTATTACCAACAGAGGCCAGCTTTATGACAGGGAATAAGCTACAGCACCAAGGTGTTGGTTCTTGCTGGGTTTAGCTTCCGTCATCCTTCGGCTGAGTCACGGCTAACCGAGCTAACAGGAATTAGCAGTTAGCTAAGTTAAATAAAGCTATCTCCCCATCAAGAAACTCTGTAAACAACCTCGGTACTGTATTCCCTGCTGGTCTCGGAGGCTGTGTCTGTCCTGGTGACGGGTCATGTTCACTGGAAGGCTGGTTCTGTTGCCCACTAATGCAAGCTAACAGTTACAGTTCGCTACTGGCAACAACATGTGTCCATCAGGACACTCTCCATAAAATATGATCCAGTCCCAGACGTATCAGTGAATAAAACTGTGTTGTTTTACAGTGAGGCTCAGCACCCATAAACACTCCAGTCTGTTCCAGTAACGCTCTCAAGGTGTCATGAGCGAGAAAGAGTATCATTGGATGCAAATTTAGTGTACGCTCTGCAGTCATCAACAGTTTTTAATCGTTTTCTATTAAAAGACTAATTCTGAAATACCATTAAATACAGCCCAGAATACAGAATGACTCTTTTGTCATTGTTGGGCCAGATACTGGCATCTATCACATCGTATTATGTGATAAAAGGAAAAAAAAAAAAAACACGAACAAAAAAAGAGAACAATTTTGACTTCATGTGAATTTTAAATTCATACTTCTTTGTAAAAGAGCAAGACAAAAGAAAGAGAGTCTGTTAGTCCATTCAATTGCTGGGATAAAGAAAAATCTGATTTCAATATTCATGTACTTGTGTGCAGTTTGGGTGGATAATGCTGCAAATGCATCATGAATACTTTCTCTCTCTTTCATGCGCACACACACACACACACACACACACACACACACACACGTACAGCGAGAGTCTCTTGGTGTATTGTTCTGACCTCGGGCCATCCTTCTTACACTGCGACTGACCTTTCAGTGCTGAAAGGAAAAACAGCCTGTGCCATGAATTGTTCACAGTGCAACCTGCACAACGCACACACATTTGCACACAAATGCATGCACTCCTTCTTGTACTCATGCACCAATTTCTAAACACACTCAGGCATACGGTACATGTGCACTCCCACACACGCACAAACACACTTACTAAAATGTTACTGCTGGGTGCAAGAGGTCATGAGGGGTGAAATCAATGGCTGTAAAACCAAAGGTGATAAATTATTGGGTCTGGGGCCCTCAGACAAATTGCAAGACAGTAAAAATAGAAAGGAACAAAACGAGTTTTATCCGTCTCCCCTGCGCTCTGTCTTTTGTTTTCTTATCGTAAATCTTAATACAGTTTCATTTGTGCATGTGGGAACTGGAGTTACTGCAAGATACCAAAGCGTCTGTTAAGTGGAGCGGCAAATTCCATCCAAACTTTAATCGCTGTCCTTGTTTTTTTTTCCTCTATGATGAGAATACAAAAGATAAGAATGAACTCTGTGCTTTTATGCCAGGTGTTGTTATTGTTTAGATGCAATTAAGATGATAATCACTAATCAATTTGTGGGATTTGAAAAGGTTCCCTTTCCACACTGACTTCCAATGTAACTGTAGATCTCTTTCTCGCTTGCTGAGTGCATGTGTACAACCTTGTCTCCTTGTATGTGTGTGTGTGTACATATAGATCTCTATGAGCCATGGCAGAGCTTAGTTGTGGTCAGTGAGTGATCCTATAATGAAGACTGGCTTTACTGTATGTCAGTGCCTTTCACCTACACACAGACAACTGCACATCTGTCTGTCTTCCTCGCCTTTTGTCCCTTGTCATTTTATTTTTCTGCTTTTTCTTTCCTTCTTTTCTGGCAGATGCTATTTGCGCCCTGGTTGGAATAGTCAATTGGGCTATTTGCACCAAGGTGGCTATTTGCAGCTGGAGTGGAATTGTTAAGGTGGCTATTTGCACCTGGAATGCAATAGCCAATATGGCTATTTTCACTCAGGGTGGAATAATCATTGTGGTTATTTACACTGGGGTTTCTTTGCATGGCAGAGACAAGCACCCAAGGTTCCTTGGCCAACAATGTTAGTGGAATAATGGAATAGTCTATAATAGGCTATTTGCACTTAGGGTGCAATAGCCAATGTGGCTATTTACAAACAGGTGCATGTAGCCATGCATGGCTCAGATAAGCATCCAGATGTCTGTAGGCAACAATGCTATTCACATCCAGGTTGAAAGACTCAATGTAGCTATTTGCACCTGGGGTGGAATAACTGGCTATTTACACCCAGGTGTATATATAACCTACATATACACCTGGTTGTAAATAGCCAGTGTGGCTATTTATAACCATAGCACAGATAAACCATGATCTTTCCTAAACTTAACCAAGTAGTTTTGTTCCCTTAACCTAACCAAATTACAACTAAAAACACAAAATAACGATAAAATGTATGTAAATAACAGGTAATGACATGACACATAATTTCACACTACTGTCAAGTCATAGTCTCCCAAGGGAGGACTCAACCCCCACTGTCCCACAGGAAAGCCCTGAACTTAACCCATTTACCCACCACATCCTCCTCTCAACAGTGAATTTGTTGCTCTTTATTGCTAAAATAAGGGGTTTGGATGTGAATAGCCAAATAGCTGCCATGTGTCTATTCATGCTCGGGCACACATAGACACTCAATTCTTTTTTTCTTTTACTTCCTCTCTCTCTTCACTCGCTTTAAAAAGCCATCTCTGTCTCTCTCTTTTCCACAGCAGATAACTAACTGGCTTCCTCACTCAAACAAACTGCTTGATAATGGAATCATCTCTATTCAATTAGTGGTCTAACAGTCTTCTGTCTCGGCAGCCCAAAACACACGCGCACACACACACATTCGCACACGATCCCCCAGCCTTTTGTCTCTCCCAGCTTTAATGCAGCCAGACACCAGTAATGTTGATGATGGCAGTAGATGCTGATTGCTCCTCTTTCCCTTCCTCTTATTCTCTCTCTGCCATTAATCAGCGGTGAAGGAGAGAGACGGAGAGAGACATAGAGAGAGAGACTGAGCAGTGCAGAGGGAGAGAGAGAGCTGCAGAGTTTGGTCGGTCAGCCGCACCGGAGTGAGTAATTAACTGGCATTAACTCATTAAACTGTCCCAGATGTGGCCATGAATATCTGAGTGGTGGGGAGACACAGAGGAGAAGAGACAGAGAGAGAGTCCAGGCCTCCGTGCATCCTGCTGACAGCAAAAGAAGACAGAGACTGCGGAAGAAAGAACATGTATAACTGTGTGTGTGTGTGTGTATCTGTGTTCTGTATATGTTCTTATTTGTGAACGCACTGTGTAGAAATAGTTGCGTGAGAGAGAGAGAGAGAGAGAGAGAGAGAGAGAGAGAGAGAGAGGTGTGTGTGTGTGTGTGTGTGTGTGTGTGTGTGTGTGTGAGTGCTTCGTAGGAAACCCAGGCCTCACAGTGTGGATCATCCTGGGTGATTTATTTGCTATTTCAAGTTGATTAAGATTCATTATAAACTTGGCTGAGTTTAATCACTCACTGCCATCCTAATGAAAACAAAATACTGCCATACATTTCAGCTTCTCTTGCTTTATTGTGATGTTTGAGTGAAATGACAGCACATTTTATCTTATTGTGCTGTACTTTATTCACATCTCTGCATTTAACTGCCTTATTTTACCTGCCTCATGAGCATTTGTAGTCCTAAATTTATCCATGTGAGGCAATCAACAACTCATATAGTTAATGCAGGTTTTTTTTTTTTTTTGTGGGTTTTTTGTCTTTTTTTGGGGGGGGTACTTACAAGTTTGTTTGTTAGTTTTTCAAAGTCAGCACTTTTACTCTCCAAAAAGTTAGTGTCTGGGCTGCCTTAAGTAAAATATTTACCTTGCCTTAAGTTGACAGAATATGAAAAGACATGTTGAGGTTATTTTGCAATGATTCAAAACAACAACAACAAAACCTCTCTTATAAACTTGATATTAATTCAGTTGTACTTGTGAAAATTTGTTTCAATAAGCTTAAAATATTACAAACAAATTTCCTACCAGATTTCCTTTTACATTTTCTCAATTAGAAAAGTCAGTTCTTCATTTCACATAAAAAACTTCAGCTGCTCCTGTTGGAGCTTTGTTCTTCTTTGTATGTGAAAGTGCTGCCAGTGAATTTCTTATCCTTTAAGTGAAAGGGGAGTATAGGGACTAATCAATACTAGTCTTCACCATGGTTCGCAGTGTTTTCATTGTTGTGAAAACAAGCAACTATGACTTACCTTAAAGTGTATCGGAAACGCAGCCAGTTTTCATCATATATGTTTTCTTCAAATGATGAGTGAGTGAGCATCCTGGTAAGTCTGCTAATATACTTATCATATTCCTTTACAAACTTAATTCAGTTAGTTGATTGAACTCAGTACAGTTCAGTCACTAAACTCATCATTTGAAGTCAAAAGACCACAAGTTTTCTGAAGTTTAATTAACTTGAATAAAGAGAACTTGTATATTTATGTTAAAGCGTTACTCCACTCTGTGAGATTAAGCCATTTTGTATGTACTCACCACTATGCCGATGTGATGATAAGTGAAGATCTTCAGTACACCAAACAATCCTGGAGTTTTAGGAGAAACGGGGTAGCAGCCTCATCCAGTACAATGGCAGTGAATGGTGGCCACGGATAAAACGTTAAAGATAGCACACAAAACAAGCACAAAATGTCTCCATCCTGCTGGTGTGGTGTAATCCAAGTGTTCGCAAGCCGCGACATTAAAAATTAACCGCAAAAGACGCCATTTTCGCCATGTTTTTAGCAGAAATATCAGCTGTTGCATGATGTAAACATGGCGTCGCGAGACATGGTCTCGCGAGACTTCCGCACGTGCGTCCATTACAATATATACGAAGTCTCGCGAGACGCCATGTTGACATCCTACCGGCTACATGCAACAGCTGATATTTCTGCTAAAAACATGGCGAAAATGGCGTCTTTTGCGGTTAATTTTTAATGTCGAGGCTGTGGACACTTGGATTACACCACACCAGCAGGATGGAGACATTTTGTGTTTGTTTTGTGTGCTATTTTTAACGTTTTATCTGTGGCCACCATTCACTGCTATTGTACTGGATGAGGCTGCTACCCTGTTCCTCCTAAAACTCAAGGATTGTTTGGTGAACTGAAGATCTTAACTTATCATCACATTGGCATAGTGAGTACATACAAAATGGCTTATTCTCGCAGAGTGGAGTATCACTTTAAGTTAATAAGAAAAAAATAGTTGATTCCACTAAATCCCTCCATGTTTTTTGTTTGTTTGTTTTTTACAATGTATGCATTACATTATGTAATCTACTTCACTTTAAAAAAAATATATAATTCACTACTGAGTAGTGTTGAACTCATACCTAAACCCTTCATCTACAATCATAGCTATCCAGTCGCAAACAGGCCAATGAAAACCATGACATGCCAACAGAAAAAAATATCTTCAGCAGGCACTGACTGGAACAGTGCAGGAGTTAGGAGTGAGGAGAATTGGTGAAAGCCCCCTTTCTTTGATTGACTGATTAAACATAAACATTTAAAAAGTAACTATTTTGTACTTTTACTTGAGTATTCTTCAAACACCAGTAGTTTTGCTTGTAGTTAAGTAATGTAACAGCAGAGTACAAATTTTCAGTACTCTCTCCACCACTGTTAGTTTAATAGAAAACTAGTTTGAGAGGCAGAACACAGAGCTACAGGAGCACCCTGCTGCTAGAAGGGATTCACACTGAAAGACAGGACAAATGCTTGTTGTCACAGGTAACGGCCCAATAGGCCTGGGTGTTCCAGCTGAAGGAAGGCCTCTCTATTATCACTACACCGCCCTGCTGACGTAAATAAAAAAAGACAACCAGGTTGATTACAAGAGCTGATTACACATCTGTAAAGTGAAACAGAAGTTTGGATTTTGGGAATGGTTATTTGCATTTCTTACTGTTTGAAGCTTTCGGCTGAGTCAGACTTCTTTAAACAAGTGTTTATACTGAAACTTGAAAGCTTCATAATGATAAATTGTGGGTTTCAGATTAGATTTGATTACTCACTGATTCATAGCATCATAGATGTCAGCTGCAAGAAAAAAAAAATCTTAGATCACACCACTCACCTGACTTTCTTTCGCATGTTTTTGTGTATTCTTTTAGTCATTAGCATGTTTTCATTTGATCTGTTTTGGTGTGTCTATCCCTCTGGGGCAAATATTTGAACTTCTTGAGGTTGAATTGATTTCACTTGCTGGAGTCTTACTGAAGCATAGAAAGTGGACACACATGGCTTGCATGATAAGATAAGAAAGTTCTTGTATTTTTGCCGGCATTACAAACTTATTCTTTGCCCAGGTGTTCTGTTCCTAAGTTTCTTACTCTGTAATAATAATTAAAAAAATGTGCCATTCACTTCAACATGCCAGAAATGCAGCAGTTATTTTGAACTGCATGCCTCTTTGGCACTGTCAAGTATGTTATGTGTAAAAGTGATTGAATTGAAATGACTCACATTAACATTACAAATCTAACAACTGGTTGTTAGGCAAGGTAAAATATGTAAAACATGTGCTGGTGTAGGCGAAGGAACACCTTTGAAATCTGTGATGGCTGCTTGATAAATTGTCCTTCACAGTAATTGCTTGGGAGGGTTTTTTCACTTACAAAGTTATTTTTCTTTTGTTTACCTGGGTCCATTGTATTGGACATTACCTGTGCATCTTTTAAGTACATAAATAAATCCATCAGAATCCTCAGAAGCTAATGCCCCTCGTGGTATTTATATATAGCAACAACAGCAACAGGACAAATGACAAACTAAGAACTGATGAAAATGATAAATTATATTATAAAGAGGGCAGATGACCTTTGCTCCTTGAAAGAAGTTGAAAGAGAAGTAGCTCAAGTAAAAACTACTCATTTAATCAAGGTGGATGAACGCACAGAATTAAATCACCTTGCTTACATAGCTGAAACTCTCTTGTGCAGGACAGTGTCTGGAGAAAAAAAATACAACTAAACAAAGAGGCATTATTCATTTTGCTGCATGAGATCTGCTCCACAACAACTTCATTTGCATTTATCCAGTGTCAGGCGGTGAGAGAGGGAGAGGGGAGCGTTCATCTGAAATGATGCATGGCTGACACACTGTGAGTGATAAAAGTAATCACTCTAGATGCCATCTTTGGAGTGTGTGTGTGTGTGTGTGTGTGTGTGTGTGTGTGTGTGCAATCATGCATGCGAGAGTGTGTAAAGTGTGCATTCTTTTGCAGCAAGTTTGTTCATTTATCTGTGTGTGTGCAGTAATGTGTGCATACATTATTATTATGCATGCTTAAATGTGCATGAGTGTGTGTGTGTGTGTGTGTGTGTGTAACGTGGCTACCATTGAGCCTGCATGAGCGTGTGCCTGCATGTGCGCCTGTACCTTTTGTGTGTTTGACGGCGTCTTATTAAAGTGTCATTTAGACAGACACTTCTCAGAGTCTGGCCCCAGGCAGCCTGATAGATTGTAATCATGGACTAAATTACTACTTTCCCAAGCTGTAATCACAGCCTGCGTGTGTGTGTGTGTGTGTGAGTGTGATTGTGTGTGTGTTTGTGTGAGACAGACAGAGAACCTCATCATTGTTTGGCATGTGTCTGTTATGATTCAAGTGAATGTAACAATCTGCCCGATTGATTTACCACTCACTTTGCAACTCATCTGTGCCCCCACGCAGCCTTCACTTTCACAGGATTATACTTTACATATTATACATGTCTGCTCATTCACAGGTTGGTGTAAATGTCGGAAAGTATTTAAGTTATTGCTTTGCCTTTCTAAAACAATGTTTGTTCTGTCATTAAGTCAGTGGTTCTTGGTACCTAAATAATGAGATCATAAGCTACCTGGATCATGCCCAAAGGCAGATTTTAATGCTTTCTTTGTGTGGCAGTTTTAGTGCCACACAAAGGGCAAATAGGGCAAATAGGGTCAGCAACAACATGTATTTTAGCCATTTAAATAAGGTCCATCTAAAAACAATTAATGTCACTTTAAGTGTACGGTATATTTAGAATATATTCACTGCTTTACCTTGATGTCAAACAGCCTTTTCAGATGTGAAACTGCTGTTATATAAGCCATATAATGGTCTCTCCAAACAAACCAAACTCCATTAGTGAAATCAGTCGTTTTACCTCGCAAAATGTTTGTTTGTTTATGTTATTGTGTGACTCCTGTGTTTTAAAAGGATAGTTCAGATCCACCAACATCACACCATAACACAAACAAAATGAGCAGATCGTGGCAGCAGTGGACCAGTAACTCTCGTTTGGAGAGGGCAATATTTGGCTTATAAAATGTCAGTTTATCCTTGGAAAAGGCTGTCTGATGGCAAGGTAAAGTGCTGACAATATTTTAAATATAGCGTACATCTAAACTGATATTGAATTTTTTTAAGGGTGGACATTTTTTTAGGTGGCTAAATTACATTTTGTTGCTTACCCTGTCCCCCAAACTGGGGGCTTGCCGATCAGCATCTACTGTAGCTTATACACTGACTATCAAAATGTACCTCATGAAACTCCACATCAAATAATCCGAACTATCCCTTTAAACTCAAAGACTACACTGAAGAGAACACAGAAAAAAACAATGTTTGGATTTGTGCTGGTGTAGGTGTTGAATGTACACTGGGTGCGTAATTCTTTTAGTTATCTTGGGGGTTTATCATACAAGATTCATCAAAGAGGGCATAGAGCAGTGACTGCTTTTTAAAAAACTCCTCATTCCTTTGATGTGACAGTGATGACGGCACTGTCTGGCGACACTCAGCCTTGTTGAACTGTGACTTCAAACTGCTCAAGGTCTCTATCTCTGTCGAGCTTCCATCACTTGACTATTTTAAGATACCAAGGAGGGATGAGGACGTGCACTGATACATACACACACAGGACAATAACGAAGACTCGCACTTATTCTCTGCACGTGCACACACACACACAGCACTTCCACACCTCTCTTGCCCTTTAGCAAAGCACACGATGGCAGGAACTATCTTTCCTTTTAACCTTCTTGCCCCGCTCTTATGCGGTTATCGCTCCCCTCTCAGACTTCACCCAAATTATGTCTCTTCACAGCTCGGCCACTCAGAGCAGGATGGCGGCTAAAGGAAAGGACCTAAATGAACCAACAGGAGATGTCATGTTGTATTTCTGAGTTGTGACTCATGGCAATTAAGATCACAGGCTTGAGGAATGAGTTAAGGAAATAAAAGAGGACGTTAAAAAGGGCACAGATGCCTGCTATTAGTAATGTGATAGTTTTGTATTACACAGAACACTTTTGGATTTATTTTCTCTTGCCTACTGTTGAGCTGTAATGCTTGAGGATAACGTTGCACCTCATTTAAAGTATTACAGACGAGCAAACACATTAAAGCTGCTTTTACACTGGACAAAAAAACACTGACACTCACTAACGTGGCTTTTCAGTGGTACAAAGATACAATTGGCGTTGATTTCTGGGACTCTACTGTAGTCACAGGTATTTATCACTCCAGCTCCGATAGCCAGTGATGAAAACACAACACCCAGGTGGATATGCTAATTGAAGGCTGTCGCCTTTGTGGGTAACTACTGCAACTCTTTTGCCCCTTTCTCATCCATGTTCCTAAAAATTCTTCACAATAAAAGTCCCCCGTTATTTTGTTATCTAAAAGCTTTTATTATGAGGCAGCAAAATCAGGAAACATTCCTCATCCCCAGTCACTTAACATAATTACTTGACTTGGTTTGACTCAGTGTGGTAGCCCAGCACAGCTGAGTTTCCACCCGCTTAAAGGTGTGTATTCACTGATGAAATGCTCATCTTCAGTCGAGCATCTGAACAGGGGTTACATTTTATTTCCTAGCAATTATTCACAATAAAAGTCCCCTGATATTTTGTTAAACACTGTTATTAAGAAGCGTCAGAATCAGGAAATGTCCAGTTATTCATCCACAGTAACTTAAAACAACTCCTAAACACATAAAAGTGAGGCATGAAACAGTAAAATGATGCACATACCACACAGAAACTAAAGTTCAAACCACAGAGATTCAGTTTGAAGCCACAAAAGTACAGAGAGCTGAACACACAGATGTGTTTAAAAACCTCTTTGTCACGGTTGAGTCTTGGCTTTCCGGAGCACGTCAGAAAAAACAAAACAAAAAAAAAAACAGGAAGGCAAACTTGTCAATCACCTATTTTGAGCAGGTTTAGCTCCGTTTGAAAAACCCTCATATACACGTTAATGTTGGTGTAAAAAAGGTATAACACACACCCACACACACATTCCCTGCTCCACCCCCTACTTTAAAATCTACAGTATTTAATTTCCTCTGGCCTTGTCTATTTGGCCAGCGAGGTGGTAACTTGATTGGTCAGCTGTGTGCCTTTCCTGTCTGATGATTGGATTTGGTTCTCATGTGTCCGGAGCACACCCCGGCACACCGGGATGAAGCAGATTAACTAGATTTTCTGTTTTTCTATGCTCTCTCTTTCTCTCTCCATCCCTGGCACTGTTATTGGAAGAAAGTGATAATTCCCCGGCACTTCAAACACAGCCCCCTAACTAAGACTCTGCTTAAGTCTCCTCCAAGGAAAAGCTGCCTGCCTGCGCACAGATGTCTCTGATTAAATTGTATCTCAGAGAGAGAAAAAGAGAGTCCTCCTTCCCCTCCTTCACGCTCCCTCTCTCTCACTCTCACCCCTCCTCGTGTCTCTCTATCTGTCTCTCCGTTAGCTTGCTCAACTGGCTGTTGCCAAAAGAGCCTTGGGCGACGAATAAATTGCTTTGGTTTCAGCAGACAGAGAAGTTGGCCGAGACAAGCTGAATCAGTGCATTAGATGCGAAGGCCCCCTCATAGACTGGAAGTTAGCCTTTAGCGCAATCATTGACCGTGAGTGATGATTATGTCTAATTGAAGGAGACTTTCGCTACCTGTAACACAGCTGGGGGGCCTTGAGCATATTGGACAGAGGAAAACAGGCAGGGAGAAAAGAGCAGTGTGTGTTACTGGAGATGGTGGAGGGAAGAAGATAGGTTACAGAGGAGGATGGAGGAAGATAGACGTGGGAAGTAGAGGAATGAAGGAAAGGTAGATGGAGAGATAAAAGATAAAGAAATGGCTGGGAAATATAAAAAAGAGAGTTAGTTTTAAAGGGATAGTTTGGATTATTTAATGCAGGGTCATATGAGGTACTTACTGATAATGTATTTCCCACAGTAGATGCTGGTCGGCACAGCCCTACTTTGGAGAAGCAGAGTGGAGTACCAGCACAGAAGCTAAGCAATGTGCTACTGTTAACAGGCAGCAATAAAAGGTGTTTTAACTACTTAAAAACTTAAGTCCACCTAAAAAAAATTTAAAAAAAGCTTTTTCTGTTTAAGTGTACACTATATTTAGAATATTTCCCTGCTTCACCTTGATGTCAGCCTTTTTATATAAGCCAAATATCATTCTCTCCAAACCAACCAAACTCCATGGGTGAAATCAGTCATTTTATCCCACAAAACATAGGAGTTGCTGGTTTACTGCTCGACCTATTAGTTCCTTTGTGCTATTACTGTATGTGACTTTGGTCATTTCAAAACATCCTTTTAAAACCCCACAATAACAAAAACAAACTCAAAGATCGAGACAGCAGTAGAGCAGCAACTTGTACTATATTTGGCTTCTATAACAGTTTCCTATCAGAAAAGGCAATCTGGTGGCAAAGTAAAACTGTGAAAATATTATCAGTAAAACATACACTTAAATTGATATTAATTGTTTTTAGGTGGCCCACTTTTAAGTGGCTAAAAGATGTTTTGTTGTTGACCCTGCTTTGCTATTCTTCTCCACTTCTCCAAACTACAGGCTATGTGGAACAACGTGTACTGTAGCTAATGCACTAACTATCAATAAGTACAACCCAAAATTAAATAATTTGAACTATCCCTTTAATAAATTATGATACCAACACTGTCTAATGGTAAAATGTGTACATGGTTAATACATTTTAATAAAGTCATGGCAGCTCACTAATGAAGCATAACCGGCACTCTTCTTTCATTTAAGGCCTGTGGATGTTTAGCTTTCAGCATTCGGGTAGTTGAACAAATTTGGTTTCTCAATATACATCCGCTTAAAATCTGCTTTTAACAAGGAAACTGCATGCAAAAATTAGTGCTAACAAAAGGATTTCCAGCCTATCTCGTAGCCTTTCAAATCGCCCCCAAAACCCATAAAAACAGTGCATTTCAATGTGGATTGGACCAGTGTTCAATATACAATATGCAAAAGCTTCCAAGCAATTTAGAGGAAAAAAATCAATATGTTCATTGTGGGAAAGAAAAAACACATTCTCTCCAAATTTGAACACTGGAAATAATAGGATATCGTGCCATTTTCTTCAGGCTTCATTACAGCTAGTGTGGCAGTGTTTGGAAGCGTGTGTATGTGCGTGAGAGCTTGTGCATGTGAAATTGTCCCCTTTTGTTTTTGTGTATGAGATGCATGTGTGTGTTGGTGAGTGTGGACACATGCCTGTGTTTGCTTGTAGGCCCCTGTGTCTGTGTGTGTGTGTGTGTGTGTGTGAGTGCAGGAATGAACGCTTGAGCTGAGCAGACGGGTGCCAAAGACAAAAACAGCCACAGTCCCCCTCCCCTCCCTATCCCTCTATTTCCACATGGCACTGGGCTCCCTGGCATGAACGGTGGCCACGGGAGTCGCTTCAGATCATCTAGGAGGGTATTGGATGGCCGTGGCTGCCTTTTGCAATAACCTGGCAAGGTCCAAATTCATTAGGGTAAAATTTGGCCCTGGCTGCAGCACTGTAGTGCCCACAGCATTTGGCCCTGCTGCCCTGCGCCGCGCTAGGCCGAGCTGCGGAGCGTTTTTCCTGGATCCAGAGAGAGCCATTAGCGGCTGCTTGTGATGATGGTTATGCTCCCCAGTGTCACACACAGATAGTTGCCTTTGAATGATTTGAGCGATTACCCTTTTCACACAAGCTATGGAATAATGGGTTAGGTGAGGGAGCGGAGAGTAAAGCGAGGGGGTGGTGAGAGGGTAGAAAAGAGAGACATGGAGGGAAGAGAGAGAGAAAAACTGAGGGGATAGATTCAGATTAGAAAGGGTTCACGTGTCATTTTCATTCAGAGACAAATCATTGTTTGAAATTCTCTAAAGTGAATTTATTTCAGTGTTATCCTTATTCGCGGTGTGTGAGCCTGACAAAAAATAGCATCAAATACAGGCTTCTAAAAGAAAACACAATATCCGTAAATATAAATAATAACAAAGACAAATGTAAATTTAGTGCATACGTGAACATTTGAGATCAAACAGGAGCAACAAAGCATTGCTTTTGGAATATATGGAAGAAATTAACAAGCTGGAATGTGAAGTGCTACCATGCTTGAGTGTTTTGTGTTAAATAAGATTATTAAAATTTAAATCAAATATATTTATTTTTAGCACTGTTAATTACAGCCAAGTGTGAACCAACTGTGACATCACCCATTCGTTTTGAAGCCACGAGTTTGGTGTTATAGGGGTCGCCATCTTGATTTTTTTGTAACCAGAGCATGTGCAACACCAACAAGAACATGGAGCTGATGGGTGACATACTGTGACTTTGGAGGTGCTTGGTTCTGGTTTGTTGGTACAGCAGGAAAAATTGTCAGCTTGCCTAATCATAAAATTTCTCACAAAACAACTAAACAGAACACTAAAACATATTTCTAAAAAATTTTTAGGGTAGAAACAGTCAATGTAGTAACAGAATGAACTGAATTGAACTGTAAACGATGTGAAGCACTTTGCATTGCATTTTACTTGTATGAAAGGTGCTATACAAATAAAGCTTGATTGATTGATTGATTGAGAATATTGACCCATATTGACGAACACCTGCCCAGTTTAGTAGTTCGATCTGTGTTTCAGGAGGCTCCACTGGAAACCAAACACACAATGATGGTCGTTACGTCACAATCTGTTTCATATTAAAGCTAAATACTATACTTTTATGTTTCTTAAAACATTTTAGGCTAGAAATATGCAATGCAGTAACAGAATCTTGATTCATATTTGATCAGCACTGCCTAGTTGATGGTTCGTGAACTCTTTGTGTTGCATTGGACGTATTGAGAATGACTTGTCAGTCACAAAGTAGCCCTACCCTAAAGCATGCCTTCTTTATCGTCTATTTGACCCTTTGTTAAAGTATTTTGGGGGCTTTTCTTGTCTTTATTATGACAGGACAGCTGAAGGTAGACAAGAAATGGGGGAGAGAGAATGACTGGAATCAGACCATGGGCTGTTGCTAGCCTTGGTACATGAATCTAGTGATTTAAACCATAAATTTATTAGGAAATTGTTTACTGGGATCATAAATCAAGTGAGAAGTAGGGTCACTTTGCCATAAGAGTACATACAATCAGACTTGTTTTGCAGCCAGTGGAATAAACCCC